>JALDNG010000191.1:0-225000 GCA_024349245.1 Neodontobutis hainanensis
TGAATACACATCTCAAAAAATAAATGTTTTGTAGAGCACACAAATTAACTAATATATAAGCTATGAATAAAAATGAGTTTGAGCAAGATAAATCAACAAGGAACAGAACATTTTTTGTATTTTATAGGGCTGTGTAAAAAAATATCCATATTCTAGCCCTTAATATTGATACGGCCTCCGGTCATTATGGGGCTGTGTTCATCCCTCAGTGCACTAGCACTCAGCATTTGTGCTACAACTCAGACAATGCATCTGGTTTGGTCCAATTTATTTGAGTTGTCAATACTAAATAAATAAATAAATAAGAGTGTTTCTTTATTACTCTTTTAAAAAATGAAGCCAGGTGTTTTCCTGATTTGTTGGCAGAAAGATAATTTAAAAAGGGTAATGCATTTCATATGAATATCTGGTTTATAATTAGTAAAAAGAGTAAACAATAATTCATAGTCACAAGATACAATAGAAAGTCATGTATTTGCTATGCTAGGGGGAGTTATAGAGGCCTGCTTTATTTCCCTGGTTTGCACCTACATGTAATTGACTGCAGAAGAAGAGATTGTGTGACACATGTTCAATAAAGGATGGACGACAGAGGAACACAATAGTTTTACCCATGGATGTACATCCATGGTTTTACCATGCAGTAACGTTGTTTGCTATTCCACACGTAAAACAGACTATCCAAGATTAGCCACTACAGTTTTTATTGGAGTTTTCTATTATATCTTTGACTTTGTTGTATAGCCAGTAATTTAATTAATTTCAGTTCCTGTAGTTTTGTTGTTAGTGCTTTAGCTACTTATTTATGTTTTGTCTCCAATATATTTATTTCTTATTTTATTTTAGCCAGATTATTTTCAAATTTAGCTTTCTTTTTTACAAAAATAATATTAAAATTTGTTGGTGAAAGGTTAAGTCATAATTACTTATATATTTGTATTATTTATCCTTGCAGAAGTGGACTTAGTCTAGGTTTGGTCTCAGTCCAGGATTATTTGTGCGACCAGGTGAAAAGTCCTGGATGTGGAATGCTTTCTAATCATCTGGGTCAGTGTTGTCTTCACTACACCAACACAGTTAAGTAGAAGGAACAAACTAAACCAGAACTCACAGGCACTCGGTCAAAGGTGATATCTGAGACGTTATTGTTGGGGCAGCTCTGCCAGGAGTTATTGAGCCTGAAGCCGATGGCACTGGTGTGACGTCCATCTATTGCTGTGAACTTTCTGAAGGTACAGTTTTGCACATTGATGGGTCCGTCATACACCTGCATGCCTCGGATTGGAAAGTTACTGCAGAGAGACAAAAAGAAGATCTCATAAACTGATGACAGATGACACTTAGCTTCAAACCATCTTAATTATTTACTATCTATGGAATTAACACAATGATATGAACAGTTCTAAGAGTTTTTTGTCTTGGCCGACTTGTGATGGTGCTACATTTATTATGTACACACTCAAAAGTCTGGTTTAAACCAGAACTACCTGCCTTTTCATCTTTCATTCTAAACAACCAAAACCCTTACATGGCGCGTGGCAGGGACCTGCCTCTCAGGTCACTGCCCCCAGGACCCCAGACATTTTCAGGCTGAGGTGTCCCACGATTTTCACTTTCACCCACAAACAGGGAATTCTTCACCTGCTGATGGGACCCATCGTCTTCCGGGAACGTCCCCCCGCTGCACACACAGAAATAATCAGTCCTGAGCAGAGACGTCTTTAATGTTTAAATGATCAACACTATGATCCCTGTAACATCACAAATGAATGTCCTCAAAATGTAAAATAAAAATAAATAAGTTATTAACTTATTCTGACAAATGTCTGAATAGGTGAGAGGTTATTTATCACATTAAATCTAAAAAAAACGTGTTACTTCAAAGACTAAATTATTTTGAGAGTTCATAGAGAGGCTCCTACCTTGCCAGAGTCAGACTGATGGCATTATCAGCAAACCTAAAAATGAGACATTCATATTAGTCAGCCTAATTCACTGTCATAATTTCTGTTCTCATCACATGTGGGCCTCGTGATTTGGATGTAGTACTCACTGGCAGTCGTCCAGCCACACGTCTCCTCCTCTAAGCCACGCCCCCTGGTCCTGGTTTTTGTATGCAATAAAGCGGCGGAGGACTGCAGGGACTCTGGGTTTGAAGGGGTCTGCGTCCTGGTGGGGGCTAAACCTGAAACACACCCCAACACGCATGGTTCAGTCACAAAGAGTTGTGCAAGACAGATTTACTAAGTTTATGTCAAGGGAGGTGTAGTGAGGTCAGCTGGGGTCAAAGGGCTGAACAATCTCTACAAAACATGTTTTCCGTTTATCACAACAGGCTGTTTTTAGGATAAATAAAAACTCAGGCCAGTTAAGATTTTTTTATGTTCCTTTAGTTGGTGACAGAAGTATGACCTAGATGAGACCAGAGACAGGAATGGTCTCTTGTCCTTGTTGTTGGCCTTGGTGGTCTTCACTCCATTGTCAAGGATCATTCCAGCCTGCAACAAACCAACAGAGACAGATAAAAAACAAGGCTTATTGCAATAATAAAAAGGTAAGATGGATAGTTTGTCAATGTGGATATCTAAGAACAAACAAAGAACTGTGTATAGTTCTAAAAGATTATGTTTCCCACTAAAATAGATTCCTGCCATTTTAAATGTCTCTTTCTTACATTTAATAAAGAGACACACAGAATGGATAAATCTGCTGCACAAAGTGTTATTATTTTTTCCAAGTGGTAATGTTCAGATGTATTTCTAATTTATTTTTGTTAAACTTCTAACAATACAGTATATGATTCTAAAGTATGGTTTGGACATGGACTCACCCTGAAGTTGGAGTGGGCCCGGTTATTGATGAACAAGCCCATGGGGGTTCGTTCTGACTGTCCGGGAGAGTACATACCCTCGGAGGGACCCGTGGGCACATGGTGGAAGAGGTACCAGAAGCCCGTTTCCTGAGGGCCAAATACAAAATCAATTCTCATAGTCTAAACAGACAAAAATATCTAAAGCGGTTGTACTCAGCTGTGTGTCGATCAGGCACACTAAACTCTGACCAATTTGAGAACAACTTCTCTAAAAAAGACTTACTCTGAAAGTAAATGAACAGTAATAGACTCTATAGACTCTACAGACTCTGTAGAGTTTTAAGTTTATTTTAAGTTTATTTTAAACAAACAAAATAGTTTATGAGTCTAGACATGAGAAAAGACTAAAGCCTGTGTAGGTTAAACTTGGTGTTGAGTCTCTTCTTCCTAATGCCTCAGAACATAAAAAAGTGTGCAGAAATACAAATTACAGTTTGATTTCCCACCAATGGTAAATTTTGTGCATTTATATAGCACATGATGCTTCCATTCACTGCTTTCAGCCATACACACGGTGCTCACAGCATTCTCCGACCACCACCAAACTCACCTTTATCGTCATACACATTCATACACCAGAGCTGTGACACTGGATGCAAGGTGGGTGAAGTGTCTTGCCCAAGAACACAGTGACAGTATAAACAGGGGAGAGCGGCAACCTTCCGGTTATACCACCTTATAGTTTGTTAGATGTCGCTAATGCTAGCTTTTTCATTGTCCAACTGCACTAAATGACCCACGCTCCAGTTTGTCGGAGAGTAAATTCTGCATGTGTTAAACTACTGTTGAAAACATATATAGTTCGCAAAACTGTTGCGCTTTTGTTAGCTAACTCAAAGATGGCTGCTAAAAGCCTAATTTACTGCTCCACCGTTTTAATGATAGTTTAATATAATACACTGGCCCAAACTTTGTTAATAATATGAAGATGCTGAAGATATGATTGTATCTAAAATTTAGTTGTGTTAAGAAAGTTTTTTTTTGTTTTCAATTAATCAATTAATAATAGGAATCGTGAAGCGCGTGTGTATGCAAGAGAACCAATGCGCCCCGCCTTAGGTCTAATGCAGCTTTGTAGAAACTGGTCAATGACTTTGTCTTACGCTCAACATTCCAAAAGAATACATAAGACAACTGTTTTTGCATCATTGTGTACCAGAGCAGAGGGGAACTAACCTCCGAGCCCGCAGCAGAGCAGTTGATCAGGTTGTTATTGGGGTTGGCGATCCAGAATGTGGAAGTTGCACTGTGAAGAAGTTTTTTTTAACAGTTACAGTAAACATAATTCAAGATGGCAGCATGATGGCAACATGTATTTTGTCTGTTCAACGTGTATCTGTTTTTAACTTATTTAAAATAGTTTTAGATTATATTTTATTGAAGCAGTTGCAAGCTGCAACTCTATGATAAATACATTTTGTAATCCTGACAAATGTGGATTCTATACCCTGTTTTTTTAGGCTTTTTCTTTTGCTGGGCCCTATACTACTGGCTTGGGCCGGACACACCACACCGAGCCTGTGCTACTGCTTTGGCCAACTAAACCACAAGAGGCCTGTTCTACCGTTTTAGCCAGCTACACCACACCGGGCCTGTGCTACCGCTTGAGTCTACAGCACTATTTTAGGCCTTATATTGACTGAGGTCTGTACAATTTGGCAACTGCCACAAAGGTCAGCATGTATCTGTCTAATTTTCCTCTTTTCCTCTTTTTAACTGGACTATGTCCATGTGAGGTAAAAGTCAAATATGGATGTCAAAGTTGTCCTCAGGTTTTTTCTGTTTCTAAAGTCACTGATTGGGATCCCAACTTTTTTAATGCATCGAGTTTTAATAGGAGTCCTGCAAACAGTTTTTTACTGTTTACAGAAAATATTTTAACTGTGCACTCTTTTGACTTCGTGAATGGACGAGGCACAAGAAAATCAATCACATGCCGGTACACAATTCAGTAAAGGAAAAGTGTGTTATTTTACTGCTGCTTTTACTGTCAGGGAATGTTGAATCTAACCCTTGTCCAGAACCTTTATGTTTGAGCACTCCTGATAATTTTAAAGCTAAGTGTGGCCTTGGAATTACACATGTTAATGTTAGAAGTCTTCTTCCTAAATTAGATTTGGTAAAAATCTGGGTTGACAGATAGAACACTGATAGTTTTGTTTTGTCTGAAACATGGCTGACAAAATCAATCACTGATAATGACATTTCTATCCGAGGATATTTTTCGCTGTGACCGTCCCAGAAAAGGTGGTTGTGTCCTTACGATGTACGATGTTCCTTACATAAAGAGCAATCTTTACAGGACAATAAAGATTGTTCTGCTGTTTAAACTCTGCATGAACTGAATAGGAAGTACCCCTCCCACACTCAGTCAGAGTATAATTCTGACATAAGCAATAGTGTGAGCAGGAGGGAAAAAGTAAATTTTCGATGTCTGCATTTTTTTAAGCAGTTCTTTGCTTAAAGATGCTGTGGAGCGATAAAGCAATCTTCCTAAAATGGCAGGTTGTGGCAGATTGAAAAACAATAAAATCTCATATCACCCACCCCTATACGTACTGGCAATTTCCCAGATCAAGATCTAGTCACAACAAGGGTGCACGTGGCAGAGTGGTTAGCACTCCTGCCTCACAGCAAGAAGGTTGTTAGTTCAAAACCTGGCCGACTCAAATATTCTCGGCCGTCTCTGGTCTTTCTGTGAGAAGTCTGTTGGTTCTCTCCGGGTACTCCGGCTTCCCACCGTCCAAAGTCATGCATGTGCAGGTTAATCTGCAACTCTAAAGTGTCCCTAGTGAATGAATGTGAGAGTGAATGGTTGTCTGTCACTGTCTGTCTCTATATGTCAGCCCTGCAACTAATTGGCGTACCCCGCCTCAGGCCCAAAGCTGCTGGGATAGGCTCCAGTCACCCGTGACCCCTAATGAGAAAAAGCGGTATAAAATGAATGAATGAATGAATGAATGAAGATCTAGTAACATTGCAGGTAAATTGCAGGGAAGGCTCTGGTGTAAACATTACCAGCACATTCTCTGAAAATATATACATTTTTGCTTTGCCTTTCATGTATTATGTTAACAGTGGCAGTTAAGAAACCTATACATGTTAATGCTCCCAGTCTCACCTGTATCCTGCATTGCATGGTCAAGTGACTGGAAATGTTCTGGCATTTCTCATCATGTGTGAATAGTGTAAAACTCTAGTGTATTTAACGGGGAACTATGTGAAGGGGGTTCTCCTCGTGCAGCCTACATGTCTTCTGATGCTCACAAATATTTTAGAAATAATTATTGCTCTCCTCCGAAGATTTAAATAGTTTTAGATTCTAGATACGCTCAGTGGAAATTAATGATTGAAACATGAAACACTGTGTATTCAATCTAATTTGATTAAATACATTTTTTAATCCCCCCTAATAATTAGATCTGGAAATTATTACAGAATACAAAAGTTCAGACAAATTGAACAAAACATTATTAGAAGGAAATTAATCTTCTCAGAATAAATCTCAGAGCACTAATTGCATAAATGCAAAGAAATGTTGTTGAGAGAATAATAAATCATTATAAAGAGTAATAATGAGAGAAGAAGAAACACTTGTTTGGTTCATGAAAATCTGACACACTGACACACTGAAAACAAGACCAAAGGCTACCAGCTTCAAAGAAGACCAAGGTCTTAGGGATCTGAGACCCCTGAACTTCTTTTAAAATAATTCATTAGAGAAATTCAGGCTCAGACCAATGTCACTGTCTTTTAATAAAAAAGGCTCAATTTTGTTGATGTATGTTTAGGTCTGGCTCTTACCTGCAGTCCTGCCGGGGGTTGGCAACATATCCTGGGTACGAGTCATCAGTGATGTCCCGGCACATCTTCCTGTCCCTGTCTGAGGGCAGCAGGGTCCCAGCCCGCACCATCAGCCCCAGACAGTGGTCAAAGGTGTTCCTCTCCTCGGGACCGTCCTCGGTAAAGAAGCAGTGTCCCAGTGTGTCGTAGCCCACCACGTCCCTAACCTGTGGGGGCAGCACACAGTCAATGGCTCGTTACAGACTATCGTCTTGTGGGGCATTAAGATAATGGGGGGGCTCACCAGCAGTCCGTTGGTGCCGTGGATGGTCACGCAGCGGGAGAAGGAGTGGTGGATGGACAGCTGGCTCACAGAAGTGGGGGGGTTGTAGCTGCCCTTCTGGTCCACGTCTCCATTCATGTGAAAGTGGATGGGATAATGTCCCATGGTCTGCTGGCCCATGTGCTGCAGCTCAAGCCCAGATATATGCACTGCTCTGAAGCCGTGCTCCACCTGAACGTCCCAAAGGAAGAAGTCACTGACAGAGAACTTTATTCAACAGTCACAAATACTTGCTGAGAACAATTTTACAGGATGATCCCATCAAATACTTTTGATCTGTTTGTTCCTGTTCCCTTTTGGATTATTCCCAAAAAACTCCAGCATAAAAAATCCAGTTGGCTTGTGATTGAAGTTTTGGAATTGAATTTAAATATTCTCTGAAGCAAGAACAGGTAAACCCAGAGTAATGACAGTAACAGGAACAGGTGAACATAGAGTAATGACAACACGTGTTAGTGAATATTTAGTTGCCAAAAACCAAACATGCCCTGGCCTGAGAATGAGAAACATGAGGGAGTGAGAGACATTTATGAGATGAGAGCTCTCCCAGGGAGGACACGCCTTTGTCCTGTTTTGACCCATCAAGAAGGTCATTCAAAAGAAGGACAAGTGAGCGTGGCCCACAATTCCAGAGGGAGCAACTCAGACCTTCTCTCATAAAGCCTTGACTTATTTGTAGTCCCAGAACATATGCAAGAAAATGCCTTTGAGACAGTCATTACAGAGAGTGCAGTAGGGAGAAAGAGTTTCATTTGGTAAGCTTTCTTAGGAAAGTTACAGCCCCCCTGTCCCCCCTCGCCCTGACAGACCTTCCCATCACCACTGTAGACTCCTTCTGCTTCCTACCCACCCTAACTCAGGACCTCAAGTGGGAGCCCTGTTATGGGAATTTTATATTCTATATTTCCATCCACTTGTGCTCGGACCTGGGTCCGAGCAACGTCTCCTCCTCCCTATCCAAACCAGAACCAACCGGTAATGGTACCCGCACAACCCTCCGGCGGACCACGATTGATCCCTGCAGCATTGTTGCCACAGGCCCAGCCACAGCATTGGCCTCGAGCCCCTCCTCCTCGTCCCGCTCCTTCTGGAACAGCAGCGGCTCGGTTCTCTCCTCAGGAAGTGCAGAGCTCCAGCGGAGAGGACAGACACATAACATGGAGCGGTAAGTCGTTCTATCCTACTACTACTAAATATAATAAATTGAAAACAGAATATGACCCCGCTGAAACTTATCCATTAATTGAAATGCAGACAGAGCTAGATGTGAAGGAGGCGATCGCGGACATTCCGCACTCGAAAAACAATAAAACAAAAAAAAAAAACCTGAACTTGCTCATTTTGTGAAAAAACATCAAATTGGATGGGCCACAGCGCCGTTATCACAGGTAAAGGAATATGCCATGCATCCTGAGAACATGGAAAAAGAAAAAAAAAAAAAACAGTAAAAAGAAAAAACGAGAGAGTGAAACATTTGTAGTTGTGAACACCACTGACTCACCACTGATTTATTTTTTCGAGGAAATGCTGATGGACGAGGAGGCCAGCGCAGAGGTGGAGGGGCCCTAACTGGTTGTGCATTGCGTGGGTTGGACAACGATGTGTGCTTCAACTGTGGTCGGAGAGGTCATTGGGCAAAAGACTGCAGAGGCAGAGGCCGAGGAAACAGATACGGATCAGGTAGAGGAGGGAGAGACCGTGCTCCCCCGGGACCTAGGCCTCAGGAGAGCCATTCCTGACTAACCGTTGGTACTGAAGGTCAGATACACACACAAACAAACAGTTCTAACTCTCAAAACAACAGTAGCACTGACGAACAACAATCACAACAAACGAACAATGAAGATGTACAGGGGGAAATTCTGTCCCTGTACAACACTGAAGTGTTATTGACTTATGAACAAAAAACAATGTTAACTCTTGTAATAGACAGCTATTTTATTAAATTCCTTTATGACACAGGAGCGTGTAGATCAATTATTCAAAATTAATGTGCAGAAATTAAATTTACAACTCATCCGTACAATGTACTTAGAGTTAAATCTGCGACCGGACACATTGTGTCTGAACCACTTACACTAACCACTTATGCGTTAAACGTAAAGGACCCACAGACTGGTTCTGAAACAAAAGCCGCGTTTGCGATCTCCCAATTATGCCCAATAAATTTATTGGGACGAGATCTGATGGCAGATCTGAATATCGGAGTGGTCCCAACACACTACGGTATGAAGGCAGTAAGATTAACAGCAAAATCAACATTGGAGGACTGGGTCCAGCTTACTGTGGACACAGAGAGGAGCAGCAGGTCTTAACAGACATCCCAGAGGAATTGTGGTCTAAAGGCCCGGCTGATGTAGGGTTAATTAAAGGAGTAGAACCATACAAAATTACTCGTAAAGGCTTTTCGACCATTTCAAAGACAATATCCGTTAAAAAAGGAAGCTGAAGACGGTATTGCAGCTTTAGTGGAAGCACTAAAGAAGTCGGGGGTGATCAGAGAGTGTCCAGACTCTCCATGTAATTCACCTTTGTTTCCTGTTAAAAAAAAACTGCACCATCAGCAGGATGGAGAATGACACAGGATTTACAAGCCGTGAACAACGCTGTAATTCCAAGAGCACCTTTGGTGCCAAATCCACACACATTGCTAAATGACTTAAATCCTTCAGCAAAAGTTTTTACAGTCATTGATCTAGCAAATGCATTTTTTTCTATTCCAGTGCATCCAGATTCACAATTCTGGTTTGCGTTGCAAAAACCGTAAACTAACGTTCACACGCGCCCCAATGGGGTACTGCGACTCACCAACGTTATTCTGTCAATCAATAACTGCTAATTTGACCCTCCACAGGGCAGCCAGTTAATTGTGTATGTGGATGACATTTTAGTGGTCTCGGACACAGAGCAGCAGTGCAGAGCAGACTCTCTTGCTCTGCTCACATTCCTTTTTGAGCAAGGTCACAAAGTGAGTAAAAACAAACTGCAGCTGTGGAAAACACAAGTCAAATATCTAGGTTACCAGCTGATAAACAATTAGATGAAAACAGAAAGGCTGCTATTTTGAAGGCACCCAGACCTGTAATAAAAAAATAAATGATGTCCTTTTTGGGCATGACTAATTTCTGCAGACAATGGATACCTAATTATGCAGAAACAACACAACCACTGCAATGTTTAATCTATGATGTCCCAATGGCAGGCCAAGATGTCATTCAGTGGACTGCAGAAGGAGAAGCAGTGTGTGTCCAAGCTGTCCAGGCAGCAGCATTAGCCGTTCAAAGCTCAGCTATACTGGTTATGTTCCATCCATTAACATTGAAAGTATCACATGCAGTTGCAGTGCTATTGCTTCAGAATAAATTATCTTTCATGTCTCCAGCTCGGCACTTAATTTGTATGACAATACTTATGACACAGCCTCATTTAACCATTGAGCGGTGTAACACTTTGAATCCATCTACACTGTTACCAAACAACTCAGACGGAGACAAACATGATTGTTTAACTGAGACCGAACAAACAGTATTACCAAGGCCGGACTTAAAGGACGTGCCTTTAGCTTCAGCGGACATTGTAATGTTTGTAGACGGCTCATGTAAAAAACGACAGGACGGGACTAATGCTTCAGGATATGCAATTGTGACTAATGACCGAGTTCTTAAATCTGGTTTATTATCTGTCCACTACTCAGGACAAGCAGCTGAAATAGTGGCTTTAACCAAAGCATGTAAACTGGGAAAGGATAAAAAAAAAAAAAATCACTGTATACAGTCAATAGGCCTTTTTAACTTTACATGTGTTTGCTCAACAGTGGAAAAACAGAGGGATGATCACTTCCACGGGCAAGCCAATTACACACAAAGATTTAATCCTACAGCTATTGGAAGCCATTCAACTTCCTTTGGTAGCGGTTTGTAAATGCACAGCACATACATCTAAAACAGACGTAGTTTCCCTTGGGAACAAAAAAGCAGATATTGAAGCTAAGAGTGCTGCAGGAAGGCCACCAGACAAGGACTCTGTGTACGCAGCAGTAGACACTACAGACCATATTGACCAGGACTTGTTAAAGGACATGCAGTCAAAGGTACCAGACTCTGAAAAACAACTCTGGTTGAAGAAAATGCTACTTTAAACAGCTCATCTGTTTGGGTTGACACTGAGAACAGACCGATACTTCCAAAGGCGCTTTTCAGATATGCTGCTGTTTTGAGCCATAGGCTGACGTACGTCTCAGCAGGTGGAATAATAGCGATGATAAATAAGTACTTTGCAGCATATGGATTCTATAATTATTCCAAAAACTTTTGTGCATCATGCTTTATTTGTTCAAAACATAACACACAAGGATGGCTCAGGCCATTACCAGGACGTATAACAAAGCCCAGTTACCCTTTTGAATACATATCCATGGACTTTATTGAACTGAACAAATGTCTAGGGAAAAAATACTGTTTAACCATTATTGATTTGTTTTCTGGTTGGGCAGAAGTGGTACCAACAACGACTAACGATGCACTGACAGTGGCAAAGGCACTGGACACAGTCATTGCACCCAGGTTTGGATTTCCAACACGGATTTATTGTGACAATGTTTCCCATTTCAGGAACACAGTGATATCTGAACTATGACGGATTTTTTCTATACAAATGAAATATTTTACCAGCTACCACCCGGAGTCTGCTGGAAGGATTGAACGGCTGAATGGAACAATTAAAGCGAAACTCAGAAAAGCAGTGGAGGAGACAGGAAAGACTTGGGTGGACTGTCTCCCGGTGGTAATGTTGAGCTTAAACATACAGCCAAGCATCAAAGGGCTCTCACCATATGAAATCTTGTATGGCAGACCTTATCGAGTTCCGACTATACAGTTGAAAGGGGATGACACAGAAGATACTGAACACGTTTCAGACTACATGGCTAAAATGTTGAAATGCAAAAAAACTATGTCTACAGTTTCTGCTCCCACAGGACAAGTCGAGCGGGAAGTCAACCTGTGGAGCCAGGGGACTGGGTGTTCAAGGTTTTGAACGGAAAAACTGGTCCTCACCACGCTGGGAGGGCCCATATCAGGTTCTACTATCCACTCCCACGGCTGTGCGGATCGCTGAGCATGGAACCTGTGTACATCTAACTCACTGCAAAAGAGCCAGAGTTCTGAAATAAGATAAGTACCAGACGGGCACCATGCAGAACCCCGTCAAACCATGGCATCCATACCGCATGACCGGGTGTGGCTACAGAGGCACCCTATGCATTTTGGTAGCTCTATCCCTTATAATTACAATACCAATACTGTGGAATTTTGAGGCACGTTCCTCAGCAAAGAGGAACGAGACCATACTTGCTAGAGGTAAAAGGGACGTAGGAGCTAACCCAGGACCCAGGAGCTAACGAAATTCTGATGATAAATTGTGTTGTTCAAACTGATTGTGTTGCTCCGATTAATCTCTGCTCTGTCATAGACTGTGAAAAAAACAGAGACATCATGGATTGGAGCGGTGAAGTATATCTGCATCACTGGGGATCACAAAGCCTGTGATTCCAGGAGAAATGTAATCGCAAACACTGGTCCCAAGGACTGTGGATACAATCCTCAGCCTCGTTCTTCACCGGACCTGAAACAAAGACTGACTGTAACCGAGACGCGTAACAAACTCACCCTCAAACTGAAACAGCCAAGGGTGGGGGACTCACACATGTTTGTTATGGGGATTTACATCACGGGGAAAGACCCATTGGGTCTTTTTAGAATTAATGTCACCCAAGCTACTGATAATACTGATACTGATGTAGAGACTGTCCAGAAAACCATCTCTGTGGAAACAGGTTATGCCAAAAAGAACGACTGGATTGATTGGTTGGTATATACTGTTGAACAAAATAACCCAAAGCAAAACTGTTATGCATGTGCAGGGGCTAGGCCTCTATTAGCTACAGTACCTTTCCCAATTACGCCATTTAATGACTACAAAAATTTTGAATGTATGTTGAAATTGTGCAATCAGGTCACTGCACCACTGTTTTGATTTGCATTATCGTTACCCAACTGTAAAGAACAATATTAAACCACCTTGGTTTTCTCCCTATGATGGCAAATACCCGGAGTGGAAAAGTGGAGGTTGGACACCTGTCTTCCTGTAACATCACGTTGAACACAACCAAGAGAGACCTTAATGACGCTTGGGTGCGAGACCACGTAGGAGGCAGGGCGGACGTTTGGTGGTTCTGCGGAGGTAAGACCATTCGATCAAAGTTGCCTGCTCATTGGACTGGAACTTGTGCACTCATTCAGTTGGTCCTCCCATTTTACATACTCCCATACCATGCAGATATTGGTATTGTGAGCTTGGATTCACACGTGAGGAGCAAGAGGGAAGTCCCCTCTGGCTCATTTGATAATCGAATATACATTGATGACATTGGGGTCCCTAGAGGGGTCCCTAACGAGGTTAAAGCTCGGAATCAGATTGCTGCCGGCTTCGAATCTGTTCTCTTTTTATTGGTAACCATAAATAAAAATGTTGATTGGATTAACTACATTTATTATAATCAGCAGAGATTCATTAATTACACCGCGATGCAGTGGACGGTTTAGCCGAACAACTGGACCAAAACCAGCCTCATGACCTGGCAAAACAGAATGGCACTGGACATACTCTTAGTTGAAAAAGGGGGGGTATGCAAAATGTTTGGACAAGTTTGTTGTACCTTTATTCCTAACAACACAGCTCCTGATGGAAGTATAACCAGGGTTTTAGAAGGACTGACCACATTATCAATTGAACTGGCTGAAAACTCAGGAATAGAGGACAATATTACATCCTGGTTTGAAGAAATGTTTGGGAGATGGGCTGGAATTCTAAAGTCAGTGTTCATATCCCTGACTGTAGCTTTCGTATGCTTAATCCTGTTAATTTGCTGCTGGGTTCCATGTCTCCGGATCCTCATGACAAGATTGATGGATGCGACCTTTACTAAGTCAGCGCTAATGTACATGCAAGTGGCCACCGACACGGACGATGAAGTGTCCACCCCAGATGTAGATGATGATGATCAATCTGACTGGGCGGAGGCTTTTGACCGCATGTACTCTGATGACACCATGGTTTAACTTTAAGTTCCACAGCACCATGACGTGACCACACTCAAGTCCTAAGGGCAGTATGGTTCACTGAATTTATTATGCTTAAGAGAATTGATTTAATCCTTAATAATGTACATGTGTCTCACTCCTGTATATTTTTGTTTTGTTACAGGGTCAGCGACTGGATAGGCAGGATCAGGCCGAGCTCTTGAGTTCGATGGGACAACCAGCTTAACCGCCGGCCCCTTTTCTATATACTTTTGGAGTGATGATATGTGTTTTAATTGAATGACATATTATTGAGTTTAAACAATCAGTATAGTAATCCCCTTTGATTTTTCTGTTCTGAATTTTTGTAATCTTTTCTGTCTTTGATTGGACATGTGTTATCGTTTAATCAGTTACTCACTTAGTCTAATAGTTTAAGCCTTGTTTGTGAACAGCCGCCTTTGGCAGAAGAGGCGTCAGGAGGTCTTTTTCCCGGCTATAGGTCATTTACCAAAGGGTCAAATGTACTTAGGCTAGGTCAACTGCCGCTGGGTTTTCGCTCCTGGCCAAATAAAATTCACATCAAGGTGGGTTATTTTGATTTATGCCATGTCTGGCATAAACAGGGGGGATATGTTATGGGAATTTTATATTCTATATTTCCATCCACTTATTATTTAATTATTATTTCAGTTCATTCTGTTCATGCCCTGTCCTTCAACATAGACCTAGACATATTACCACCTGGCCTCTGGGTTGTAGGTCTGTGGAGGCGGTAACCATCGTCTCTTTCCAAAACACTGTCTGAACTTTCTGATATAAAATGCAATGTAATGTTTACTTTGGGAAGCAAAACCATCAGCCTGTATCTTTGTCTGACATGTATTTGTTTGATTCCTTGCAAGGAATAAACCTGACCCTTTCATTCTAAAATCATATTCAGTCTCCATCGTTTGCTCATTTAATCTGTAAAGTAAATTCAAATAACAATCTGCAGCGCATTGTGCGCTCTGCGGAGAAGATGATTGGCTGCAGCCTTCCAACTCTCCAGGACCTGTACGTCTCTAGGACTCGGGGACGAGCAGGTCGGCTCACAGCCGACCCTTCTCACCGAGGGGAGTGACTCAAATAGTCCATGTCCATGGACTATTTGAGTCACTCCCCTCGGGCAGGAGACCACAGTCCATTCGGACCAGAACCTCCCGCCATAAGAACAGTTTCTTTCCCTCTGCCATTGGAATCATGAACACTTCATAACACTTGTCACTTTAACACTTCATCACATTTGTCACTTTAATAAGCACATAATATCAAGAACTATCCATTGCACTGCAAATTTTGCACCATATCCAACAAATTGTGTGTATATATTCTAGTTTTTAGAATGTATATTTGTATTTATCTTTTCTTTTATTTTATATTCTATGCATGCCCTTCATGTTGTACCTTATCGCCAAAGCAAGTTCCTAGTTTGTGAATCCTGTTCACTGACAATGGTCAATAAACATTTTCTGATTCTGATTCTGAAAAGAAATGAAGCTTTGCCCACCAAAGTATTTAAACAAAGAGTTGACATTTTTCAAAGGAATGGGCTTTTATTTCTGGTATTTATCATAGAGAATACCTTTAAGTGACCGCCAAATGTGTCAAAGTCAAAGAACTTGCAGATGTCGTTGCCATAGCAGTCGGGCTGCACCTCTCCTCGCAGCAGGATGTTCCGGGTGAGCAAGCCAACCTCTGCTCTCATGTCTACACCATCTACCTCCTCACCCATGTGGACAAAATTTGCTCGACCTGCAACACACAAGACATCTCAGAGGCTTCAGCTATCAATGAAAAAGAAGATCCAAAGATGTCATAACTGATATGGCATGACAAGCCCACATATTATCTGAAATACTGAGCTCTTTGTTTGCACAGACAGAATATTTAAAAAGATTATGTGAGGTCTATACTGCTTCAGAAAGACTGATATTAATCAGTCAGCCTCCCACATCATCTATTTAATTTCCAGAAACACTTTGGTCCCATTTCTGAAAAACTGAGGTCTGTAAATCTGACTCTCTAAAGAGACACTGGGCCATATCTTCCCGATCAAAATGCAGGTATCTGGCAGAGATGGGAGCTCGTTGAGGGGCATATCCAAATTGACTTTTTTTCCAATTTTCCAATCCAGGGTGAAGACGGTAGTACAAAAAGGCAGGACTGGAGCTGGTGCAGGTATAAAGAGACAGGAGCAATTATAACATTTACATTTAGTGATTTAGCAGACTCTTTTATCCAAAGCAACTTACATGGAGCTTCCATTCACCAGTATTACAGCTAAAACAACACTGGAAGCAAGGTGGGTTAAGTGTTTTGCCCAAGGACACAATAACAGTATAAACTGTGGGGAAAGCTTGACTTGAACCACCAACTTTCCAATTACAATATAACCACTCTACCACTGAGCTACTGGAGTAATACAGAGGCAGGACTTGAGCTCTAAAGAGAGGTTTTGAGCTGGAGCAGGTATCAAGACGCTAGATTTATGTGACCCACTCCTCCACATTGTTTTCCCCACTCTTCCTTATTTATGACATTTACAACAGTCCAAAGTTCACCTTGTTAAATCCTGGCATAATTGTTTGGACTTAAATTGATAAGCAGCTTTGAGACATCTGTCTGTGTCTAACTCAATATCTCCCTCTCAAAGAGCCACACCACAGGTGTCATGTCTATTCTACACTCCTGGTTATAAATGCAGGCTCCAAAGCCGGCTTTTGGAGCTGCAGAGTGGAACACTGGCAAGGTTTAAATAAAAGGATTACCCCCTGAATAAATAACTACAAAAGCTGTATGGAGCTACAAAAAAAAAAAAAGATTTCCACTCTCACTCTGCATGGACATACGCCTGGTGATTCACATCAGGAAAGGGGTATTCATCTTTAACAGATATACTCTTTCATACTGATAGAGTAGAGAGTGGGTCTGGAGCCCATGCTACATTTCATTACTGTCCTTCACCAGTGCAGCCAGCCAAAAGCAAAAAGCACAGCCATTTGACCAGGATCAAATAACTTTGTAACACATTTATAGGGTGTTAATGGCTCAGCTCAGATTGGCAAAGGTAGGAAATCTTGTTTTGTTGCAAAATTTTACAGCTTCAGCTATACAGACAATCCAAACAATCTGACATTTTTCAGTTTGCACCAAGTCAGAAAAAAATGTTAGTGGGTTTAACAATATTGCAAACTGTGTACATCCCTTTAAAGACAGACTAGGATATTAGCCCCAGACTCCAGTTAGAGAACATTAGAGATTGACTGTGTAGCTCTGACCTTCCACTTTGATCTGGTGGGCCATGCAGCTGGGGCAGGGCATCAGGGTAAACTCTTCAGCCTGGTGCATGGAATAATCCGTACTGGCCACAACCACACGGTCCCCGGGCCTCCAGCCCTGAGGCAGGTCAGCCAGCTCCAGTATGCTGCTGTTGCGCTGGATGACAATGGAAATGCAGGCCTGGGGTCGAACTGTGGGCAACAACAAGACAACACACAACACACACAAAAACAACTGTAACCTTAAGTTTATTTACTCTTTGGAATGTTAAAGGGTAAAGTAAACAGAAAGGTGTTAGGAGGGACCTATGTCGAATGTTGAAAGTAAACCACACACAGTAAATATTATAACTTCACAAACTTCACCTGCAGGCTTCCAGCCTTGAGTGGAGAATTGTCTTGGTCTTTTTCTGCTTGAGAAAAGTCATTTCATACACTGTACTTGAGTTTGGTCTAAATATGAAATGTTTGTATTGTATTCTTAAATATTTGTTCTGTGTCCCCATGTTTATTTCCCTATGGTATTTTTTATTTTTATTTTTTATTGTATGGGCCATAGTGTTTTGAATGCTTTGTGTTAGAGTATGAACAAAGCGAGTTGTATTTTGCATGTTTGGTTATTTGTTTATTTGAGTCTCACCCAAAATCTGCTTTCTGTGTAGTGGTTTGATTTCTATATTTAGGACCCGAGCACGAGGTCCGAGGGCAAGGGCCCTTTAGTATCCGCTAGTGTTATTATTATTATTAGGGTCCGAACACGAAAAGGCGAAGGAAGTAAATTAAGGATTGTCTTGCAGTTGTGCGAGAGCCCTATTGTAACTGATTATTATTATTATTTATGAGGCATTTAATGTGAACTTAAAGTCCCCAAAAATGGCTCAAAAATTCATGCCCGGTAAAATGTAATCATGCCCTTGTACTTTGACAAACTTGTTCTAGAGTTTTTACCCAACAGGCTTCAAACTTACATCATCCAGACAGTTGTGGCATTTAAGTTGTTAAAAGGGTTGTTATTAGGGTTGTGGAGAGGCGGCCATTTTATTGATAAAGTCATTAAAACTCCTGTAACTCTTACAAACATTGTTGGATCTGGTTTGACTCAGTAGAGCGTTTGCAACATTTATGACCTAAACACAATGTTGTATTAATAAAAACGGCATCTTTAAAAATGTGTCTCCAGCGCCCGCTACAAAATTATAATGGGGCACAAAGATTTAGTTTGTCCTAGACAAATGAAATTTGGTTCACACATCCTCTATGAGCTGCCAAATAAAAAAAGCCAATGAGGACCACGCCCTATCTGCAACCGTATTGCCACTGGCACGCCCTAAATTGGTGAGAAACAGTTAATGAGAAGTGAAACATTTAGTTTGTTATAGCCAAATGTAATTTGGTAGTCACATCCAGGATGGGGTCTTGAGAAAAAAGTCTGTAGATACCAGGCCCCATCTCCAACAGCACGGCAGTCATTTTGGTTTGAATGTGTAGGCCTCCCTAAAGTTGCACTCATATTTTAACAAACTTGTCATATGGCTTTCATCCAAAAAGGCTCCAAACCTGGTCACAGTAAGGTGTGTCCGTGGCAAGCCTGCACACACTCTTTACATGATGCTGAGCAAAAAAGCCAACGCCCTATATCCAACTGTATTACCCCGGCCAAGTCCCAATTTTCTGAAAAAAGTCAATGAGAAAAATTTAGTTTGTCATAGATAAATGAAATTCGGTAAGCACATCCAGGATTGGGTCTTGAGCAAAAAAGTTTATAGGAACCCTATATCCAAAAGGATAGCAGCCATTTTGGTTTTAAAGTATGAACATCACAACAATTGCCCTTGTACTTTGGTACTTTGACAAACTCCTCCTAAGGTTTTCATCCGACAGGCTTCAAACTCGGTCCACATCCTCCAGATATAATTAGCTTTAAAAATTGTTAAAAGCATTAATATTAGTCTTAGGGACAGCTATTTATGGGAGCATTATAACTCATTTGACTTTCCAAAACAAAAAAAAAGTAGTTTGACAAAGCCAACCTTTTCATGATGCTAAACACAAAAGCCAATGATAACCACGCCCTAGCTATAACAGTGTTGTCATGGCCACACCCCAAATTGATGAAAAAAGTAATTTGGAAGTATGGAATTTAGTTTTTCATAGCCAAATGAAAGTTGGTAACCACCTCCATCATGGGGTCACGAGCAAAAATATATATGTGGTGACAACACCTCATCTCCAACAGTTCACAGCCATTTTGGTTTTAAAGTGTGAGCCTCTCAAGTTGCCGTCTTATTTGAACAAACTCATCCTCATCTGGCAAGTCCCAAACTTGGTCCACATCATCTAGACACGTGGGATTAAAAGTTATTAAAAGGATTGTTAATAGTCTTAGGTGGTGGTTGTGGAGGCTCAGGGGAGCGCCTCTTGCGCCCCTCCCCTGGGATCATGGAGGGCGCCGGTACAGCTTCAAGTACGCCGGACCTATCCGAGCCAAGCAAAATCCGCCTACGTGGCGTGGTGGTTGGGGCGAGCAGTAAAGAGCCGGAAGGGATGACCCAGAAGTTTGCTCTTTTAATGAGAAGTAATGGACTCTAGGGCCTTTATTGACATAGTTGACAGAGTTTCCCTGCCCTGGCGCCACATATCTCAGCTGGAGATGAGGAGGGAGCTGCTGAGACATTTTGGAGGCACCAGCCGGTCTAAGAGAGACTGGATGTCCAGACCAAACAGGGATGAGGTGGAGAGCGGCATACTGAGGATGCATCTCTGCTTCAGTTCCTTCAGAGAAGACAGGCCGAGCCACAAGTGTTGGGCACCAAGCTGTACCGCGCTCATGGTGCTCATGGTGATCATGGTGCTCACGGCTTGTGACATTCTTAGGAGAACAGCCACTGTGGTATGGACCTCTTCTATCTCCTCGGGCATGAGGACAGATCGCTCATGCGTGAGCCTGTCCAGAGAGCCTGCTAGAAAAGCCATGTTGCTTGCCAACGCCACCACCTTAGCGGCGTTAACATAGCAGCGATACATCATCAACGCCGTCATCCTGTCCCACTGTGTCCACTCCCGCTGCAGGTGGGGCAGCGGGAGGGGACACAGGGATGGCGCTGAGCAGCGTGTCGAGTAGAAATGGAGAAACTGGACCCATAAAAGCGGCAAAGCAGGCCATCTGAAGCAGGTGAAGCAGCAGTCAAAAAAAAAAAAAAAAGAAGGGAGAGCGTTGGGCGGGGGGTTTATATAGCTCCTGAGGTTGTGCCAGGTCCTTGGCATGATGAAAACTCTAAAACCACAGCCTTCCTAAAAGTGTGATCAGAATTTATTAGAATCAATAGTGACTGCAGTCACAGTAGTCACTGAGAATACAATTAATTGGCAAGTACAGCTGAAGAGAAGATCCGAAATTCAGATTAGATGAAGACTCGAGGTGTTAAGATGCTAATGAGCTGGCAATTGTACATATAACGTTTTGGTTGACAGTGAATCAAACAATGTCTATATTATGACTTTTTAAGACAAGTTCTAAAATTACCCACCTCCATCAAGGTTTTCCTTTCTTGTACTGTATTTGCCTTTTCTTTTTGCAGAACTAGTGTGCTGGTGAGCGTGTTTGTCCAGAGCTGTTCTAGGAGTATTTACGTGTGATTCACTGAAGGAAGCTGTAGGGAGAACTGCGCAAATCTTACTATGTTCTGATTTGATGCAAAACCATTTTATGAATGTGCCCACTACAGTATAAGACTGCAGATGTAAACATATAGGGCCACTTTTATCAAAATATACAGTATGTATATAAAATATGTCTATTGATAGTGTGGATGGCAGGTTGATAACTCTAATATTCACAAAATTGTGACACACAGACTTTAAAACCTTCTCTACCCTATGTAAAGAGTATTTCTGCAGAGGTGGGGAATTCAGGTGGACTGTGTGAGCTCTGACAGAGTGGACTGTTGCTATAGCAGCTCTGTCTTTTTACACTTGTATATCTTCTCTACAAGATAAATGCTCATCAATTCAAGTCAAACAAGGATGAATCCATCTGTAGAAAATTGAACACATCATTAGTTTGATGTGAGACTGCTCCGGTTCACTGTGGTCTGCTGCAGTGATGAATGGTTTTAATTTATCATGCGACTCATTTATGCAGAAGTTAGTGTCTTTTAGCTTAAGGATTAGAAATATCATCTATACATCACATCACCAGCGCCGCTTAAACTAATTTGTAATAACTCCTAATATGGAATGTGTCTTCTGTCAGTTATACTCATCGTTGCTATGCTGGTCACAAGCTAAATCTGTTCATGTCAAGGTGAATATAATCTACACTAATCTCAGTGGGATGGGAAATAATATGCATTCTGAAGCAGTGAACCATCTGTGGTTATTATTCAGAAACAACTATGTCTTCAGTAATCATGTAGTTCTTATTAGTAAGACTTGTTGTTATTTTGAATCTAATGTTTCAATTAAACAAAAAAAACAACAAAACAACTCCCATAGAGCTGTAAAGTAAAGCCCTCCAGAGCCCTGACGGTGAACACACCCAGTTTGCCACAGAGGAAGCGGACCCTGTAGTTGTGGCACAGGCCATGAGTCTGGTCCTTGTTGAGACACACAAAGCCATAGTCCTTGTCATTCTTGTGGATTATGTCTCCAGTCTGATTGGACGGGACGCCATCATGGGTTTCAGCCTGTCCCAAACAAGAAAAAAAAAAAACAAAATTAAGATTTGTACATCAAATCCTACAAGAGAATAAAATTATGCGTGTTTGATATAAGAATAGAGAGAGTTGTACATCTTCAGTGGTGTGTATTATTGTTGTGCATCTGCATAGGTCGCCTGTTATCATTTGGGCCCTGTACTACAAAGCTGGATAAGGAGGAAACTAGGTAAATTTAGGGTTAACCCCGAGTTTTCAGAATTACAAAGCTGGTTCACTTTCGAGGTAGATTATCGTGGTAACTTAGGCTGAACAGCTAACCTGCTCTGGAGCAGGTTAAGTTTGCAGGTAGATGATAGAAACATGGATACTGATAAGGAACAAGAAAGGAACAAGAAATAAGCTGGTGTCAAGGAGGAGGGAAAGATGTAGCGCGGAGACAGAAAAAAGAGAAGTGTCTGCACAAGTGCCAGCTGACTGGAGCACAAATGTACAGCGATCTAGCGACACAGTAAAGTAATGTCATATTGTAAATTAGTCTTAGAGGTTTAAACCTCTGAATGACAATGTGCTCACAATGGGTTTTATTGTCAGCAGATGTGGGTAGAGTAGCCTAAAATTGTAATCAAGTAGCGTTACTTCAAAATAATTTCACTCAAGCAGAAATAAGTAGTTATCCATAAAATAACTCAAGTAAGAGTAAAAAACTATTTGGGTAAAAGTCTACTTAAGTACTAATGATTAGTATAAAAATGACAGGTAATAATAGACTAGGATGAAAATATTACGACTCTGTCCTTCAAAATGACGGAGAGTGAGAAAGTCTAGTGCAACCTCTGTTGGGCATATATACTGTTTCTTTATTCTCTGCTGCTGTTTGTTTTGGAAGAGTATAGCCTACTTGTGCGTTTTTCCCCATGTTAATGCTCTACAACATGTCCCTGTGATCTTTTATTGCCGACTCCACTTGTTTCACATGAACGTGCTCTAACTCTACAGAGAAACCCAGTAACAGAACAAGATTACCCGCTCATGATACCACTTTCCCCAGACCAGGATTGTTCAGCTGTGTAGGAGAGACATAGGTTCAACTGGGTTTGTAGTAGTGTTAAAAGCGAAGACTTAAAAATAATAAAGAATAAGAAGTAAAATGCTTAAGAGTAATGTTAAAGTTATGTATAGATCAATAATGTTTTGAAAGTGTGAAAGAACAAAAATGTGTTAAGTGTAAACGAGAACCAAGAGTTTAAATCTAAATGGGCCTAGAATCAGGAAGCTAAAATATTTTCTGTGTCTGTGAGCAGAGAACAGGAAGACATGACCTACTTTAGAGACATACAGAGTTTACAAAGGACAGGGGTCACACAGAGTTCGCGGGTGTAAAAAATTTGTCAAAGTGCATGTGTGTCAACGTCATGACTACATCCTGTCCAGAAGATATAAAAGGAGGCTTGAGACCCAGGCAAACGGGGCTTGTTGATCTCTTTGATTCAAGGGAAATCCTGTATCAAAGTATGAACTGCATAAACCCCACTTTTACTGTACTATACATTTTTGTTCCCCCCGGGCTCAGTCCAAAGGGAGCAGTCTACTTTTTCCCTTACCTCTGTCCCCTAAGTACCTCCCCCAGGGTCTGATCCCAATCCAGGTTTAACACAGAGGTAATCTACTTCTTCCCTAAAAAGATCTGTCTCACTCTCTCTATCCAAAAAAATAAATAAATAAAAAAATAAAAAAAGAACAATCTTGGTTCTCAAGTTGACGTCCTATAACTATTGTGTATTGTGAGGTGTAAGATGTTATATTGTGAGAAGGAAGATATAAGTTTCATTCTTGTAAGCTTTACTTACTTACTAGTTCAAAACTAGGATAAAGACATATTCACTGTCCAGGTTGTTCTTTAAACTCATCACAGCCTCTCCATCGGCACAGAGGTCTGATTCTCAGAATCAGACTCACTAATAGGCAGGCCGTCCAAATCGTCCACTGGACATCAGAATAACAGGGAGATTCGACCGCTGTATTAAGCCTAAGGTAAGACCTCTACTAAAATCCTCTATAAAAAGCTGGTACTGCGCTCATTAGAGGAGTCACACACTCGGGGCCCAAATTTACAGACGGAGCTGTTTTAGGGTTTAACCAGGCTTTAACCAACCGACTTGCAATCGGGTCTGGCATCCGCGTACAGTGATCTGTCAGCCGCAGAAGTCATTAATGTGTAGAAGCAAGGACTGTTTTAGAGTCTCATAAATATAGGAAAGTTAGTCCTCACAGAAGGGTCGACTCCTGAACATTGTAACTGACCGCTTGACCATTAGTGACCAAAGCAATCACTCAAATGTGAAACATGTTCTGGTGAAACAAGTGCTTTAGTTATAATTATTCCCACAGTGCTGCATGACAATTAGTTATTTATTTATTAAAACACCAGTCATACCCTTTTCTGATGCATCCCAGAGAAAACCAATGTTTAAACAGCTGTACAGTGTATAGATAATAACATTTGTATGAAACAATTGACATCTGAAGGCTCCCTGCATACATGATGAGTTTGAGTTTATTTCTGTCTGTGTGGCTTAGTTTTTTCTCTTGTGGCGAACTGCTGCTGTGTACTTAAGCTCACTGACTCAAATACAGTTGCCAAAGCAATGGTACTAATGTGTTGTGTATATATAAAAAATATATATTCTATGAAAAAATATTCAAGAGTTAGAGCCTAGGGGTTAATGTACCTCAATGTCCTGGGGGCTGCTGCAGAGACGCTCTGGAAAAGCCTTGTGCAGGTCAGACAGTTTCTCCCAGTCTCCAGAGCCTTGCTCATCATCTCTGTTGAACCACTCTGTCCACTCGGCCTCTGCAGCGACACACAGACACATGTTTTAAGTTCAGTTCTCAGGCTCACCGCTGACGCTGACTGGATCAACATGTTATTAAATCCGTTTGTCTTGTCAGTATGTTAGTGTGCTTGTGTCTGCCGGCCTAACACACCATTAGGCTGTAAGCTATCAGACCATCTGACTAGATAGAATCAGCCCTGAGCTGGTGCAACAGACCACTGCTGAGGCTAATAAACTGATGAGACTTGATGAGCTTAATCATATCACACACACTATCTTCTACATCACAAAAAGGAAGGTTGAAAAGAAGCAGATGAGGCAGGTATAGCACAAGACATTAGAGTACAGTTTGATTACTGTCCAGAGGAAAATGGATTCTCTCTGTTTTTCCATTCATCATTCATTTACACAACATCATTACAACACACTTCTACAGGCTGTTGTATTGTTTAAAAGAAAAAAAGATGATTATACATGTAATGACAATTTTAATTTAATTTAAGATAATATGATTATCAATGGTAATCAATAGAAGTGAATGAAGTGTGATAAAATAAGTTTTTAGTCCTTAGGTGTAAAGACAACTCTAACTCCAGCCTCTCACTTCACAACTGTTATCTTCACATTACTACAATTACACACTACTGACACTGCACAATGTAATAAAAGTTCACTTCAAAATAGAATTTATTTCCCATAAAAAATCCCAGCGGTGACTCCACTGTGAATGTAGGTCCATACGTCACACTGTACTCAGTTGAAAAGTGCCATTACTGTACATTATTTTTCTTTTGAAAAACAGCCATGGAAATAATTGTAAATTATATCAGGTTTTGTCTTTGACAGAACACTTACCTTGCACCCACTGGCTGCTGACACTAATGATAAAAGACTCTCCATTACCGGAGCCAAACACTTGAGAGCTGTGGGCCTCTGTAGATGTCTTGGTTCCTAAAACAAACAGTGGCATCAGAGTATATCTACAGACACACACCACTCACATAGGCAGCACAGTGGTACATCCTTACCCTGATAGACTGCATGGTCCTCCACTGCGGACGAGGGGTCTCCTTTCACTGCGATAAAGGTCCAGGGGTGTCTGTGGGCAGAAACACACTACAGGTTCATAAACCTTTACAAACCTGGTAGGCAAAGGGATGACTTAAAAAAGTCCATCCAAAAATTTATACCCTTTATTTTCTTTTTTTGAAATTGAAATGGTATTTTGGCCTGCATTCACACAGGCTGTACATGTAGAAGTAAAATATATGTAAATGTTGTAGGCTATGAATAAAATTAAAAAGCTGACATGGTTTGGGTTGTTATTGGGGGATGTTTTATGAAGTTGACTGGCTGTTAAAAGTTATGGAGGCTGTATCTTGATGATTACTATGCCTCATCATCAAGTTCCTTCTATGATGATTCTTAAAACCAACCAACCAACTGGGCTGTTGGTAGTAGCTACATTCTACAAGTATCATATATTTAATGAATTGGTTTTGAGTTCAAAAGCCTGTGATGCTCTTGAACAGTATTGGGTAATTGGTTACTTTTCAAAGTGACTCATTAGGTTACATCATTACCACGCTTCCCTACTGATAGTACTCATGTGTTACTAAAAGCTCTGTGTAGTCCATACTGCAGCTATGGGGTCAGTGTATTTTGGGTAATTGGATTTTCTTTATAGAATCAGGTACTGAAAATCAGTAAAAAAATAAATAAATAATAATAGGTACAAAATGTCTACTAGAGGTAATAGTGGCAACTAGTTCTGCTGGGTTTCAAAATGTGCAGTAGTAGACATTTTCTTGGCCTACTAGTAGCATAGTGAGTTCCGGACAGCTCACATGTACTAGTGGCGCTTAATGCTAATAAGGAGAACTAGAGGGCTCCAAAACATGTGTAATCTCTAGTACTACTACAAAGCATTTTGTACCAATTAGGATAAAGGCTTGAATGACTAATAGATCCACGAGTACTTTTGCATTGATTAATTTTTCTACTTTGATACTGAAACCAAAATTCAAAAACGAGGCTACTTTGTTTTCGAAAATACAGGAACAACTTTACTTTTGATTGATAATACATAATACTTTGATGATGTTTCAACCAAGAATATAGGTCTATATTCAAGTATCAACCACTTGTGTGAGGAGCAGAGTTTCCACTAGAGTTATCCTGCTCCTGAGTCACTGAAGGCTGAACACAGTCGGGAGACCGAGCCGCTGTGGCCACGGTAAGAATTAGGGAACATGCGGTGAAGGTTTAAACTACATCTGAGTCAGAACAATTTTTTGCATGCTTGTTGTTAAATAGCAATAAAAATGTTAGAGAACTGTCACAGACACACTTTGTCTAACAAACAGATTGTGCCGCTTCAAAAGACATCACGGCAGAGAATCCAGGGCTTCAGCTCTGAACTCTCAGCTAACATCACCAGACCAACAACATACATGTCATCAGCCCACACAGAGCTCTACACACAACAGGTCACAGGTTTCACACTTGAACAGCTCCTGATGAGAAGTAGATTGATGTTGAAAAAGCAAGTTTTTCAGAAACTAAAGTGTTACTAATATGAAAGTATTGATGAATAGATCAACTTAGGTTACTCGTTAAAAAAAGTACTTTAACGTGTTAGTTTGTAAGGCTGCTGTCCCTGTCACTGCTCTGCGACACTTGTGTAAATCAACTTATTCTGCACCCTCATAAATAACAGCTAATTAAAATGTCTGTGGGTAAGCCACAAATTACTCTGGTGATGACACCACTGTTGGTTTCTTTGGCAACAGTGTGGGGAGTAAAGGCGACAGGAAGAATTAGTCAAGAATCCTCAGCCTGTTCCTACAGGGCTCCACAGCCACCATGTCCACACCACATATTCTCAGTGTTGTCTGTGGTCGCCTCACAAGCATTCAGCCTCAGTAAAGCACCAGGCTCAGGCACTAACCACAGTCCTACACTGGCCAAAAGCCTCTGCTCTCATAGTTGACCTGACTGCTGCTGGGGAGGCCTGGGGTTGGTCCTAATGCTCCCTGCACTCATTGGTCTGTGAAGGGTCCCTGGAAATGTTCTGTTTAAATCCTATGTATTATTCACAGGGGGATGGATACAGAGCAAGTAAAACCATGCTGTAATAGAACCCAGGTTGCTCGATTCTGTGGTATATATTCTAACTAAGCAAGAGGTGCCCCAGGGTTATTATATTTGATATGAAACAACATAAATCATCATTTTGAGTTTCCTCACACAAAGCTTCCTGTGTCTGTTCCATCAGGTCCTGGTGGATGCACCATGTGGTTATGTTGGGGTTATTTTTTCACACATATTTGATATTGGCACAGCCCACTAGTTTCTTCAGGGGTCACCTGTACAAACCACCATACCACCATCTTTAATTTATGAAGCAGTCAGCTTCAAATGTTTTCATGCATTAATAATAGTCTACTTCCTGAAAACACAGAGGACAGTCTGAAAAAGTGACAGAAAGGACTGGGTTCACAAGCTTACAAAAATCCATTTTAAACTGCTCTGAGCCAAGTATCCACATTTAAACAACTGGTTTGACCAATGATGTGGCAGCACTGACAGGTTTATTTTTTTATTTATTTAACCTTTATTTAACCAGGATAGTGCCACTGAGATTACAAATCTCTTTTGCAGTGGAGTCCTGGCCCCATGTGTGTTTGGGGACTGTTGTACATGTTTTTGGTGGGAGGGGAAACCGGAGTAACCGGAGGAAACCTACGCAGACAAAGGGAGATAATGCAAACTCCACATAGAAAGGCCCTGCCCTGGATGGGATTCGAATCCAGGACCTTCCTGCTGTGAGGCAGGCGTGCTAAGCACTTTGCCACTGTACAGCCAGGTCTGGGAATGTTTAAGGTTTGAAGCTACAGAGACCGTTTTACCGTTACAAACGACGATCTGGTCATAACAACCGAAGCTGAACGTCTTTTGTTGCACTTACGCTCTAAATATTATGAACATGGTAATAAGTCAAGAAGATTACTGGGTCATCAGTTACGTCGACAAGCGGCTTCTCGTTTAATTCCTCGCATTAAAGATGAGTCAGGCGTGTGGCTGGAGGAACCAGCTTTAGTTAATTCGGTTTTTGCATCTTTTTACACATCGCTGTATAGCTCTAAACTCACATCAGATCTAACATATATGCATCATTTTTAGGTGACCTTGATTTCCCCAGTATGTGCCCAGAGGTGGTTACTGAATTAGACTCAGTTTTGACAACACAGGAACTTTCCCTGGCCTTAAGTAACATGCAGGGTAATAAGGCACCAGGTCCAGATGGGTTTCCGGTTGAGTTTTTTAGATCATTTTCAGCCAAACTTATCCCATTACTGCATTCTGTGTACACTGAGGCACTTTCGCAGGGCTCTCTTCCCCCTACTTTGAGACAGGCCTCCATTAGTCTCCTTTTAAAAAAGAACAAGGACCCGGAACTTTGTACATCCTATAGGCCTATATCTTTAATGAATGTTGACACTAAAATACTTGCAAAAGCCCTACCCCACCGTCTGGAAAAGGTGCTTCCAACTATTATTTCTAAGGAGCAGACTGGATTTATTAAAGGGCGCCAGCTCTTCTATAATATACGAACTCTACTTAATGTAATATATTCTAAAGAAACTACAATAACACCTGAGGTAGTGATATCCATTGACGCAGAAAAGGCGTTCGACAGAGTTAAATGGAATTATCTGTATGCTGTCTTGACAAAATTTGGATTTGGCACAGGGTTTATATTATGGATTCGACTCCTATACACATTACCATGCGCAAGTATAATCACTAATAATGTTAAGTCTGATTATTTCTTCTTAAATAGAGGCTGCAGGCAGGGCTGTCCCCTCTTTTATTTGCTCTTGCGATAGAGCCGTTGTCTATCTATCTGAGGTCCTGAGTCCTCTTCTATTTTTTAAAGGTATTTCCCGTTCGTGTACAGAGTTCAAACTTTCACTATATGCAGATGACTTATTAATGTATATTTCAAACCCTGTAGATTTATGTCCCGCTATACTTTCTTTCTTTCGCAGATTTGGCCTGTTCTCAGGGTACAGGATTAACGTATCAAAAAGTGAATGCTTCCCTGTCAATAAACTAGCAACACAGCTCTCACAATCTGACATTCCTTTTAAACTAAGCCCCTCTGGGTTTCGGTATTTGGGGGTCAATATAGCCAGGACCTTTAAGTCCCTCTACACTGCAAATTTTTCTACCCTCCTCACTGACGTAAAGGCAGATTTTCAGAGATGGAGTGCTCTCCCTCTCTCTTTGATAGGGAGAATTATTGTAATTAAAATGAATGTCCTACCAAAATATTTGTTTTTATTTCAATGTCTACCTATTTTTTTTACCAAAAAGCTTTTAGCCATAGACAAGACTATTTCTCATATTTTGTGGAATGGCAGGACACCTTAGCCTGGCTCCGCCCTCCTACGTACTTCCGCTCAATTTCATTTCGCTTTAGTACTTAGTCTGGAATCGCTGTATATTCTTAGGTTTCCAGAAATCAATTTTTTGTAGGACCAATCAGCGAACAGAGTGAGTGACTTGTTGTTTCCTGTCGGTTTCGGCGCATGCCAGACGTCACGACCACACGTTAGCGATTGGCTATGGCAGATCCTGTGACTCTGGGCAGATCCAATAGTTTTAAACTTCAACAGAGTTCCCGCATACAAGGAAGTAAACGCTTGTCAATGGAGCGAGGCCAGACTCTCTGTACAAATGAAATGTACGAGAGTCTGGTAGAACCAGGCTAAGGACACCTAGGATTGGTCAAAAAGTACTCCAAAATTGTAAGTTCAATGGTGGTCTCTCTCTACCAACTTTACTACTGGGCAGTGAATATTAATAGAATTACATTTTGGTCTAAATCTAGTGATTTGCCCTTGTGTCAATTGGAAGCACAGTAATGTCCATCATCCTCTTTACTTGCTTTACTGACCGATTCAGTCACAGTCAGCCCCTCTGGCCTTACCTGCAACCCAGTTGTTATCAACACTCTTAAGGCATGGTTCCAGTTTAGGAAACACTTTAAATATAGTCAGTTTTCTTTGTTAACTCCACTGCAGAAAAATCATTTGTTTAAACCTGCACTTACTGATCCTGTCTTTGCCTTATGGCAGAATAAGGGACTAAAATGTTTTAAAGATTTCTATAGGGACGGATTGTTCTGTTCATTTACAGAGTTGGCTGGTGAATACAACCTCCTGTCCACCCATCTATTCAGATACTTCCAGGTGAGAAGTTGTGCTGTCTCCATCTTTCCCTCACCTCCCCGTGGGAGGTAGGATGAACTTTTACAGTTAAATCTATATCTATCTATCTATCTATCTATCTATCTATCTATCTATCTATCTATCTATCTATCTATCTATCTATCTATCTATCTATCTATATATATATATATATATATATATATATATATATATATATATATATATATATATATCTATATATATATCTATATATATCTATATATATCTATCTATATATATATATATATCTATCTATATATATATATATATATCTATCTATCTATCTATATATATATCTATCTATCTATATCTATCTATCTATCTATCTATCTATCTATCTATATCTATCTATCTATCTATCTATCTATCTATCTATCTATCTATCTATCTATCTATCTATCTATCTATCTATCTATCTATCTATCTATCTATCTATCTATCTATCTATCTATCTATCTATCTATATATATATATATATATATATATATATATATATATATATATATATATATATATATATATATATATATATATATATTTGTGTTCTTGTTTTATTGTAATAATGTTAAAATTATTAAAAAATAATAAACAGATTAATAAAAAAAATAAAAAAAAAAACAGAAGGGGAAAGTCAACAGTGGATTGTCATGTAGAAAACAGCCTACGAATACTACAATAAACAGAAACTAAGACCAAACTAGAACCACTGATTTCATTTTCTTTTTTTATTATTTCTTTTTTATTTATGTTGTAGCTTAGGTTCAGTTTCCTGGAGCACTTCAGCAGGGATATTAATGATTATTATTAATGATATTACTGATTATGTTCATATAAAATAAACACTCCTTTACTGATTGCCTAAACATGTTCTATTGATAATAATAAAAAAAAAAATAAAAAATAAAATGTGGTCTAGAACTCACCTGAAGCCAAGTGCTCTGATGTGCTGGCTGCCCAGCCTGGACAGAGAGGTCTTGGCCATGTCCTCTAAGTTATTGGAGCCTTCATCGTTGACCAGCATGGCCACAATGAGCCCCTGCTCCACATCATTCACATACTGACTGAGGCGACGACTCTCATTCTTACAGCAGTATGTGTCAAACCTGGGACAGACAGGACACACAGGACAGTCAATTCTCATTCAAACTGCCTTTTTATCCCCTTTGTATAGCCTTTTTCACACAATCATGTATTTTACATAATGTATTAATAATGTTATTTTAACCAGACTTACCTACCATATTTTGTGTTTGTACATGTCATGAATAGTCAGGTAGTTTTACTGAGGGGAAGGCATTAATGCTTAATAGCTTGACCGAGCTAACACAAAGCCAACAAATAAATGAGGTGACTGTGATTATTGTTCAAATATTGAAGCTACTGTTAATTGAACTTGTGCAACTTTACTAAACAGTAAAAAGTGAAGTACAAACAGCTGCAGAGAAAACAAGGCTTCTGCTCCAGATTGTTGGCCTGCGTAAATAGACCTGCTGTAACAGAGCTATCACATGAGCACTTATACTCTGTTTGACTAAGCTCTTGGACATTTCAATAAATAAATTATAAACATAATATAATTGTAATTAACACGTATCAACTTCAGAGTCTTCGGTTGTGACCCACAGCTTATGACCTAGGTGAGAGTAGGAACGTAGATTGAGCAGTAAATCTAGGGCTTTGCCTTGCAGCTCAGCTCCTTTATTACCACGACAGACTGGTACATCAGCTGCATCAAGGCAGAAGCTGCACCGACCCGTCTGTCAACCTCTCGCTACATCCTTCCTTTACTCACTTGTGAACAAGACCCCAAGATACTTGAACCCCTCCACTTGATACAAGAGCTCTCCACCAACCTGAAGGAGACAAACCACCCTTTTTGAACTGAGAACCATGGTCTAAGACTTGGAGGTGCTTATCCTGATCCCAGCAGCTTTACACTTGGCTGCAAATGTTGGTGGGATTAAAGAGATCCTCAAAGCATTCTTTCCACTGTCCGACAATGTAATTGGAATTTATTATATCCTTATATTTAACCAGAGAGACACAGAGACAGATTTATAATTTAACAAGCAATGGCCAGGTTTTAATCCTTGCAAGGAGAAGCAAAGCAGGCTCAGTAACAAGTGTACAGTGATAGGTTTGCTTAAAGATGTAAACATAACATGAAAATTTATACAACACAGTGACGGCCCCACTATCCCCAGTTGAGGTCAACAGCTGCACAACTCTACTCTACTCTAAACAGTGTTGGCAGGGCACTGCTTTACCTTCCAGAGGCGCTGGACGGTTTGCTTGAATCTCTTTGAGGCCAACCAACAGTTTTTCTCCATGGCCACACCAAACTACCTTCAGACCCGAGTTTTAACCTCAGTGAGGGACCTATCCCTGACCCGAAGGCGCAGGGAAGCGACCCTCTCATTCATCTGGGGGAACTCCAACACATGGCGGCTGAGCTGAGGAGCTATGAGCAAGCCCACACTAGCTTGATTTAAAATATAATTCCTAGATCACATCAGTCTGACTGAACTCAGAGACAGAACTTTAAGGGCAGCTCTAAACTTAGGTATACTTAATGTATTTTTTGGAAAATTGTTTTTTTCCTTTTTTAAAGTAAGAAAGTCACTTGCTGCTGTTGATGGTGATGGAACAAAGTGAGTTGTGAAGCTTTAAGGCTTTGTTTACTTTTGTTCTTTTGGTTCAGACTAAAACTTCACAACCTCACACTGGTCAAAGTTAACTGCATTCGAGGCTTGACGTTCCTATGTTCCTGAAGGTCTTATTACCCAATCAACCTGACGATGGTGTGACCTGTGTGTGGAGGTGAGTGCACTGACCGCTCATCCTGCAGCACCTCTCCGCTCTGAGGGCTGATCACGTGCACGATTATGCCCCTGGTGCCCCAGCTGCTCTTGAACATGTAGTTGCTCGCTCCTGGAAACAGGCTTTTGCTGAGGAATGTCCAGGAGAGTTTAGGGGCTCCGTGGACCTCCAGAGTTCCCCCGGTCCCCACTCCAATGTACTTTCGACCAAAGTAACTGTGCTCCGGCTCCGAGTCATCCAACCTGCAGTCAACATTCAGGATAAAACTAAGAATAATAAAAATGCTAAATGACATAAATTAAAAACTCCTATCACACATGACACACAAATAATATGTAGATGTGTCACAATAAATGCTGATGACTGATGGATGGAGAAAACAAATCTCTGGACAAATAGGTAAATATATACGTGGGTTCATTATAACTATGGGTTTTCTACATTTAACATATTTTCTCCAGAAAACACCCGGCTGTAGGCTATTCTGAGTTTAGACTGACCATTACATTCAGGTAAAGTGTGAAGAACAATTTTAAATTTGATTTAAATCCAAGGGACTTTGTCAATTCTGAGTTCAACTGATACGAGAGCTGAGCTTAACCCATTAAGCCCAGGCTCTCGGGCTCTTTGCATTTACATTTACTCCAAACACAAACCAAACGGCAAGCAAACAAAAACAGGTGGTGCCAAAATTTGCCAAATTCTGCTATTGTTTATAATGGAGACTCCACCTGACCATTTCATAAATAAATTGTAATAGTTTGGGTTTGTTTTACATTAGAAGAATTGTTTGACATGTGTGGCTGTAATTTAAAATAGTGTTTGAGCTTCAACAGACTTCATCTAAAGGGATATTAATCCAAATATTATTATTATTTTTTTTTTAGGCAGAAATGTTTTTGGGGTTAGTTTGCTGTTTTCCATCTTGATTTATTCTGAAACTGTAACATGCACATTGGAAAATCTCACAAGTGCCCCCTTCATTTTGACACCAGAATTATTGAAATACACCTTGTAGTTACAGAGATACAGTCAATTTACTGTGGACATGTCCTTTTCAAGCAGACACACAAAAAAACAGGCTCAAGACGTGTCTTGGTAAACTTCATCTCAAGTGTTCTTTGAGGTGTTCTTCAAATTCTCCAAAATCACCATGACTCATGAATTTTGATAACCAGACAGTAAATTACAGACATTACAGAAAAAAATGGATTTGTGTTATGTTTGAAATAACTGCACATTTCAACTTAATATAATGCTTCATTTCGGCAGACTGGTTGCCTCTAACACACAGCCCTTGCTGTTTTTCAAAAACATTACTGCAAATATTTTTATTAATTATTTGTTTTATTGTGTGCATATCTGTTCAAGTAGTTTTTTTGTCTGCATATCATCCCTGTGTTACCGTGGGTTCTCTCAGAGTACTCTGGTTCCTTCCACTGCCCAAACACATTTATGTATAGGTCAACTGGCAACTCAAACGTGTCCCTAATGAAAAAATGTGCGTGTGAATTATTTGTCTGTCACTGTCTGCGACTAACTGGCCATTGTCCAGGGTGCACCCCGCCTCAGGCCCAAAATTTCTGGGATAGGTTCCAGTCACCTGTGACCCCTACGGGTATAAGTGGAAAGAAATGAATGACTAAGTATTATTATTAATATACTATATTATTACTATAATATTATTATTATTATGGTGTTTACGCTGTTGTTATTGCAATCATTAGTCTCCTGAGTTGCTGGGGAGTCTCAGAGCAGAGGGTTACCTTCCGAAAAGTGAGATGGTCAGGTTGCCTTGATAGGGACAGTCTGGACTCCCGATGTGCAGCTCACCTCTATTTCCAATCAGAATGTGCTTGGCTCGAAGCAGGATGGGCCGGCTGCTGTCAGCGATCACCAGTTTCCCTGCAGACAGAGGGACACAGTGAGTGAGGTGGGTCCTGGCCTAGACTCCCTTCTACACAATAGACTAGCACTGCATAATTGAAAGAACCATGCCATATTTTAGTCTTGTTGACAGACAAATCCAAACTTCTGAAAAGAGGGAAGAGCTGGAGTAATAGGAAAAATTACATCATAAGTCCAAGCCTGTGGTTAGTGGTGAGTTTGTGCTCCAGCTTTAGGACATGATGTGTAAGGGAGAACCTTTAGTTTATGTCTATAAAAGCAACCACTTGTTTTTGCCCACAGAGAAGAGGTTATGTGTTTTCAGATATGCAGGTTCAGTCAGAATAATCAGAACAGTGTGCCTGACCTCCATCCAGGATCTCAATAGAGTGGACTGTAGCTGAAGTTTGGAGGAGGACCTTCTTGCCATAGCCAATAGTGACACGGTGGTCTTCACTGTGTCCTGGCAGCCAGGTTTGTAGTCCAGGCTCCTTATCTGGACACACTGCAAAGAGGAGTACATAACCTTCCTTTAACCATTTTATGTATATTTGAAGATGCTCTGTGTATTTGTATATGGTCTTCTGTTGTGTGTTGACCGACCTGCCTGAAGGGTGGGCAGCAGCATTGTTCCCACAAACACCATTAATGTTCCCATCTCTCTAGAATGTTCTGAGGCCTTCAAAGACTGCCTTAGAGTGGGGTCAGAGATGGATGAACTGGTGCAGCGGGACACAAGCAAAGGAACCTTAAACAAGGACAGTGGACAGTCTCAGACCAAGTTCAAACATTTCTCACAGTGCCTCAAAAATCAGGGGACAAAAGGTGACAGTTATTCTCGGGAATAATCGTAACCAAAATATTCATCTTAATCCTTTTTCAGGGACTTGTCAACATTGTAAACAAAATATTTGGCATTTTCACACATTCAGAAATGAGCTACTAGTATGGACCATGGCTCACTGGAAACCAGAAGTCAATTGATGGACTTCAGTTCAATGGGCTGGGTCTTTGCAGTGGCTACTGCCATGTGGCTTTTTATTAGAGACTGGACTCTGAAGTCGAGCCCATCTAGAGCTCCATGTCTAAATGACTGTAGTCCTGATAAAATTGAATGCGTTATGTAGACTCCTCGGCCTGCATATCAATTTTGCACAAAGCGCCTATTTTATTAAGAAAGATTAAGAAATATGCCATTTCTGCTGCCTGCAGGCACGTGCACGTAGGTCTGTAAAGGTGTGCACTTTCAGGAGGCCAGGTGGTTAAGAGTCAGGTATGGGTAGCCGCAATTTTTGTTCACCGCAAAGCCAACAGCAAGGCAAAACAAAGCATACTGAACGGCTGAGATTATATAATTATCTGTTTATTCATTCTGGTTCATGTCCATCATCTGTCTGCTGAGCTGTATTTAATCTGCAATAAACCTATAAACGCACATCAGATCTGAGATTATTTGTTAATTATAGTCTCTAAGCACGTCACAACTTTTAGCACCAGCAGGACCCAACTCTGACCCTCACCGCGGCTTCAAGGTTCTATGAGAAGCCGCTACACAGACATTTATATTGTTTACATTGTTATAATGTTATGATCGAGGTTCTGGACATAACTTGTTTTTCTATAACAAACTAAACAAAATATTAATGCCCTGGCAGTGGCAAATATTTTTGGTTTAATATTTAATTTGATTACGTTAATGCTTAAATTGAGAAATATTTTAACTGCTATTAACTTTTAACTGCTGTAAAAAAAAAAAAAAAAAAAAACTTATTTGTTTAAAGTGTTTGCAAACCAAATGTTAATGCACTTTTGTTTATATAGCAGTACGTTCAAAATAAAAGTATGCAATCCAATAGTTTTTAATTCATTATTAATTTTTTTGTATAATGCCATTAATCACGATCGCAGAACTTTGTGCAATTAATTGAAATTAAATTATTTAACCTTTGCTCCAGCACTAATTATTTTCAAATGTATTTCTTTACTTTTGTTATTTATACAATATCTAAATAGATTTGGGTGCACGTGGCAGAGCAGTTAGCAAACCTGTCTCACAGCAAGAAGGTTGTGAGTTCAAAACCCAGCCGACTCAAACATTCTCAGCCGACTCTGGTCTTTCTATGAGGAGTCTGATGTCCTCCATGTGTTACCGTGGGTTCTCTCCGGGTACTCCGGCTTCCTCCCACCGTTCAAAGACATGCATGAATAGGTTAATTGGCAACTCTAAAGTGTTCCTAGTGAATGAATGTGAGAGTGAATGGTTGTGTGTCACTGTCTGTCTCCATATGTCAGCCCTGCGACTAACTGTCAACTGTCCAGGGTGTACTCCGGCCCAAAGCTGCTGGGATAGGCTCCAGTCACCCGCCACCCCTAACGGGACAAAGCCGTAGAAAATGAATGAATGAATAAATGGATTTAACCATATCATGGACCACTGAATACATAGAAATTGGGTATTCAAGAGAATTTTACACTATGGGTCTTGTGGGGTCTTATTTAAAGTTTGATTCTGAAAATATAGTTCCGAATATGTTTGTTAGAACACATATTACCGTTTATAGTCATTCCAGCAATGAAAGTTAGTTCTATGAATACCGTTTTCAACAGTGTCTCCTTTAATTGTAATAGAACTCACTGTGTCTGAGACTGTGTTTTAGACTAGGTGTGAGACAGTGTGTTAGACTGTATGTGTGAGACTATGTGTGAGACTGTGTGTGAGACAGTGTGTGAGACAGTGTGTTAGACTGTATGTGTGAGACTATGTGTGAGACTGTGTGTGAGACAGTGTGTGAGACAGTGTGTCTGAGACAGTGTGTGAGACTGTGTGTGAGAGAGTGTTTTAGACTGTGTGTGAGACTGTGTGTGAGACTGTGTGTGAGACAGTGTGTCTGAGACAGTGTGTGAGACTGTGTGTGAGACAGTGTTTTAGACTGTGTGTGAGACAGTGTGTGAGACAGTGTGTGAGACAGTGTGTGAGACTGTGTGTGAGACTGTGTGTGAGACTGTGTGTGAGACTGTATGTGAGACAATGTGTGAGACAGTGTGTCAGACTGTGTGTGAGATTGTGTGTGAGACTGTGTGTGAGACTGTGTGTGAGACAGTGTGTGAGACAGTTTGTGAGACAGTGTGTGAGACATTGTTTTAGACTGTGTGTGACACTGTGTGTCAGACTGTGTGTCAGACTGTGTGTGACACTGTGTGTGAGACTGTGTGTGTCACTGTGTGTGAGACAGTGTGTGAGACAGTGTCTGAGACAGTGTCTGAGACAGTGTCTGAGACTGTGTGTGAGACAGTGTGTGAGACAGTGTGTGAGACTGTGTGTGAGACAGTGTTTTAGACTGTGTGTGAGACTGTGTGTGAGACAGTGTCTGAGACTGTGTGTGACACTGTGTGTCAGACTGTGTGTGAGACTGTGTCAGACTGTGTGTGAGACTGTGTGTGAGACAGTGTGTGAGACAGTGTGTGAGACTGTGTTTGAGACTGTGTTTGAGACTGTGTGTGAGACAGTGTTTTAGACTGTGTGTGACACTGTGTGTCAGACTGTGTGTGAGACTGTGTGTGAGACAGTGTGTGAGACAGTGTCTGAGACTGTGTGTGAGACTGTGTGTGAGACAGTGTGTGAGACAGTGTGTGAGACAGTGTGTGAGACAGTGTGTGATGTGTCAGACAGTGTGTGAGACTGTGTGTGAGACTGTGTGTCAGACAGTGTGTGAGACTGTGTGTGACACTGTGTGTCAGACTGTGTGTGAGACTGTGTGTGAGACTGTGTGTGAGACAGTGTGTGAGACAGTGTGTGAGACTGTGTGTGAGACAGTGTGTGAGACTGTGTGTGAGACTGTGTGTGAGACAGTGTTTTAGATTGTGTGTCACACTGTGTGTGAGACAGTGTGAGACAGTGTGTGATACTGTGTCAGACAGTGTGTGAGACTGTGTGTGAGACTGTGTGTCAGACTGTGTGTGAGACAGTGTGTGATACTGTGTCAGACAGTGTGTGAGACTGTGTGTGAGACTGTGTGTGAGACAGAGTGTGTGACACAGTCTCACACACTGTCTCACACACAGGCTCACACACTGTGTGTGAGACTGTGTGTGAGACAGTGTGTGAGACTGTGTCAGACTGTGTGTGAGACTGTGTGTGAGACAGTGTGTGAGACAGTGTGTCAGACTGTGTGTGAGACAGTGTGTCAGACTGTGTCTGAGACTGTGTCTGAGACTGTGTGTGAGACAGTGTGTGAGACAGTGTGTCAGACTGTGTGTGAGACTGTGTCAGACTGTGTCTGAGACTGTGTGTGAGACAGTGTGTGAGACAGTGTTTTATACTGTGTGTGAGACTGTGTCAGACTGTGTGTGAGACTGTGTCAGACTGTGTGTGAGACAGTGTGTGAGACAGTGTGTCAGACTGTGTGTCAGATTGTGTGACACTGTGTGTCAGACTGTGTGTGAGACTGTGTGTGAGACTGTGTGTGACACTGTGTGTCAGAATGTGTGTGAGACAGTGTGTGAGACTGTGTGTGAGACAGTGTCTGAGACTGTGTGTGACACTGTGTGTCAGACTGTGTGTGAGACTGTGTCAGACTGTGTGTGAGACTGTGTGTGAGACTGTGTGTGAGACAGTGTGTGATACTGTGTGAGACTGTGTGTGAGACTGTGTGTGAGACTGTGTGTGAGACTGTGTGTGAGACTGTGTGTGAGACTGTGTGTGAGACAGTGTGTGAGACTGTGTGTGAGACTGTGTGTGAGACTGTGTGTGAGACAGTGTGTGAGACAGTGTGTGAGACTGTGTGTGAGACTGTGTGTGATACTGTGTCAGACAGTGTGTGAGACTGTGTGTGAGACTGTGTGTGAGACAGTGTGTGAGACAGTGTGTGAGACTGTGTCAGACTGTGTGTGAGACTGTGTGTGAGACAGTGTGTGAGACAGTGTGTCAGACTGTGTGTGAGACAGTGTGTCAGACTGTGTCTGAGACTGTGTGTGAGACAGTGTGTGAGACAGTGTGTCAGCAGATTATGTGACACTGTGTGTCAGACTGTGTGTGAGACTGTGTGTGAGACTGTGTGTCAGACTGTGTCTGAGACTGTGTGTGAGACAGTGTGTGAGACAGTGTGTGAGACTGTGTCAGACTGTGTCTGAGACTGTGTGAGACAGTGTTTTATACTGTGTGTGAGACTGTGTCAGACTGTGTGTGAGACAGTGTGTGAGACAGTGTGTCAGACTGTGTGTCAGATTATGTGACACTGTGTGTCAGACTGTGTGTGAGACTGTGTGTGAGACTGTGTGTGACACTGTGTGTCAGAATGTGTGTGAGACAGTGTGTGAGACTGTGTGTGAGACATTGTTTTAGACTGTGTGTGACACTGTGTGTGAGACAGTGTTTTAGACTCTGTGTGACACTGTGTGTCAGACAGTCTGTGAGACTGGACGACGGCTGAGCCACTGCGCACCAATTGTTATGATTGGTCCAGTGTTAGTGTCGCACTAAATCTCTGATGTTCAACTGTACTGCACCACTTCTTGCAGAATATAGACATAATACACAGAGTCACACCTCCTGTTTCAGCCTCTAAAGAGCTACTGTACTCAAAGTAGAACTCAAATAATACAAAAAAAAAAAACAATTAACAAAAAAAATCCCTTTTAAAATCCCACTCTTTTTTTTAACCACTACATTTTGTAACGGTTTACTGTCTTTAACTTTTTTGCAGCTCGCATTGGAGCCCTCAGATTAAAACACTTTGAGTACAATAATATGCTGTGTTTATGTTTGTGTGACCTGCCGAAAAGGTTTAAAAGGAAAAGCTAAGAGAAGCGTGCTGCTTTCTGTAGCATGCAGTGGCTTTTGTGCAATGTCCACAGAAGCGGTGAGTCACAGCTCAGTTCTGCTGCTGGGGCATAAAAGCCCTTTTAGTGAGTTGTTTACTCAACCTGTCTTAATGGCATGTCTGTGGTCTGGAGTTGGACTGGGGACAGATGACACAGGACAAGTGCTGGTCCAGCTGGAACCACAGCGCCTCCACAGCCACAGAGTCTCATTGACACTCTCTGCTCTGGGGGTTCTATCTGCTTCTGATTGATGGAAATGTTAAACTAAAGCCGTTTTCTGCCAAATAGGGTCTGCTTTGAAAGGAGAAGGACAGAAAGACATCCTCATTATGACTGAGTTAGACAAAGCTCTGTGGAGTGTCATCAGCTAAAACATGTTGCATCTGTTACTTGACAACCTCTATGTATATGTTAACAGCAGTTAACTAGCATAGCAACACAGTGCCAAAGCCTGAAGTCACCACACACCTGGGAGCCAGGGCAAGAAGATACTCAGTAGCTTTGCCTGGCATTTAGAAAAAAAGAAAAAGGCTTCTGTAAACATGAGATGCTGGAGGAAACAGTGATGTTTACCATTGGTCTGTTCTCATAGGCTGGACCTCAGCAGAAGTCAAGAGAAGCTCTTCTAAGTGGGTACAATTTAATCTGTCGTTATGTGAGGATGCACTAAGGGCCTCCTGGGATCTGCTACATACACCGACATCTAACTTTAGTTCACTTACCTAAACTTTAGGCAAAGTGTGACTGTTTCAGAATTTCAACTTTCATCTCCAAATCCTGGGTTTGGCTTGCCCCTCACTTCAACCTGACTCTGGCCTATTTAAAATAGAATCTTTTGATTCTGTAGAACGTTTTAACGGTTCTTCTGATTCTGGTTTGTTGCTCATTCAAGACCAAAGGTGGTGCTGTTTTTATGTTGAATGATTTATAACTGTTTAAAATATACAGTCTAATCAATATTGTCATATGTCACACACCTGCTCTGCTCCAAATGTTTCTCTCTCATGCCCTGCTCTCTGAAAACCTTCCACTGCATTGTTGTCATTGTTGTCTAATCCCAAAGCCACTGACCTGTCAACACTTATACAGTACCATACTGCTCCAGTTTGATTAGAATAACTTTATCCATAGCGTACAAACACACACACACACACTGCAAGCTGCTACATACAAAGAGTGCTGCAGCAACAAGAAATGTATTGTCAGTAATGTATTAACAGTGTGCCAGCCCTAAACACCTATGACCGAGAGCAAGAGGGTTCTAGACCAGCTCTATTTATGTAAACCTGTTTACCTGCAGTGTTAATTGTAAACCTTTAAACAGTGGAGAAGTTGGCTTTTTCACTAAATACAGTAAGTGTGTGACCACATGGCTGCCAGAGATGCTCCAATAGAGTACTAAGGTTCAGGGAACCTGCGCTTATCTTAAACAAGACGAAACAAGACTGTAGGGACATACAGTATAAAGCACTCCTTCTTATAAGAGTCTTGTGTTTTACTGTAATAAGTGGCACCTTCTCTGACTCATCAGTAACACAGACTCTAGTTTGATGCACTTGACTAGTGTCCATAAACTGCAAAAAGTTATATAAATGTCACAGCTGGATTTTAGAAGACAAATTTATGAGTTTGATTTTTATGTGGCAAACACGTACTTAGGATAGCCAACAGTACTGCTGTTGTGCAGAGAAATGGTTCTCTTGGTATGAACACATGCACCATTTCCATGATCTGATTAATGAGGCTGACAGACAACAGGCTCCAGACATTCACAGCACGCTGCTGTTCACACAATTTGTGCAAAGTTAAATTTGTCCGACACAATTTTTCTGAAAAGCCGTTTTTGCTGTTGGTAAAAAGGCAAGTTTAAATTCAGCTCCAGAATGCAATCTGTCACTGCAGGAACACAATAAATGAAGTGTTTATGTTTTTTTCCGATTATAATAATTGTGGTAGTAGATATTTATGGTAATAGAGATGAGTGTATAATTTGTGAGATAAAGCAGTGCAGAAAAGCCGGCCTGCTATCACCCTGGTTGACCCTGTCTGCATATCTCTTCAGTATTTTCCAGTGTGAGCTAAGCAGGATCTATTTTCTTTTAATACATTTTGCACAATATAACCGCAATGTTGAACCCTTACACTTTCCAAAGAACATTCCTGGAGGAAACAGCCTGGATCTTTCCTGGCAGTGGAGACAGAGAAATGAGAGTGGGAGAGTGTTTGTGTGGAGAAAACACAGCACAGCCCACTGTCACTCTGAAGGAAACCACTGAGGAGAAGAACCAAAAGGCTCAGTGAGACTGGTCTAAAGAGCAGTCAACTGTTTTTCAAATAGTCATTTTTATTTTTTAGCATTACATCCACATCTTATATTTGAAAACGTCAGTTTTTAAATGTCAGTGATGTTATTGGTCCACAGAAGGGCCTCTGTGTTCCTATTGGCTGAGTGCAACCAAGCTTAAATCAATTATGTTCAGGTCAGAGCTTGAATCACTTTTAAAAATTCCAGCAGGCAGTTCCAGCAGCTGCTGCAGTGACAGGCTTCATGACCAGCTTTGGCTTTTGGGACTTAGTTAAATGGTTTAAGACCATTATCACTGTCTTTAAACATGAAGGTGTTTTGCTCTGGCTTTGGCTGGTCTTTGTTTGAGTCTTTAAATGCAGTAAAGTTTAGGCTCTTGTTGTTGGTGTTTCAATTAAGTATTTTTTCTCATGTGGTCAACAAATAAATTTAGTATAGAAATGTACCTGGTCCCTTTAAAAGACTGTTTATTGTGAAGCATGTGACTACACTTGTTCTGTTACACTTACATGACACAGAGGAGTGTGTGCACTAGATTCATAGGTCTACGACAAACAGAACCTTACATTCAAGTCAAAAACATCTCTCTTTATTATTATTATTATTATTATTATTATTATTATTATTATTATTATTATTATATCAATTTTATATAGCGTTTTTCCAGGGACACAAAGACGCTTTACATATCAATTATTCATTCACTACACAGTCACACACTGGTGGTAGTAAGCTACATCTGTAGCCACAGCTGCCCTGGGGCAGACTTACAGAAATGTGGCAGCCATTCTGTGCCATTCGCAAACCAGTGCCAATGACAGTGGTTTGTGTGAATGACACTTTAAATGCATCTAAGACCATATCTCATGTCACTGGTGATGAGACTGGATTTATTTCTCACATGTAGACTATCATGCTCTGGGTTGGTGCTGTCCTCAGTCCTATATTCTGTGTGGACCCTGAAAGGGTTCTGTAAAAGGCTGTGGAAAAGAACAGGCACAGCATCCATCTTGTTTATGTTTCCACAGTGAGCACTCAGAGCACAGAGGGATATTGTATATGAAATCATAGCCAACAACCATTCTGTATATTACTGCCTCCTCATGATATCTGTTGGTGCTGTGATGCAGCACAACTCGGTGTCCAGATGCTTTGACTTAAACATTTTTTCTAGTATATACTGCATTTAATATATAACTAGATTATACATTACAAAGTATTGGACCTGGTTCTTCTTCTCGTATCTGCTTTAGCCCGTTTAACTCCTTTAAACCACTCTATTGCTCTTCATTTATTTTAGTAAAACTCAAGCGTAACAAGTCCCCTATGAACAGTGTGAGCAGGGGCGTCGGAATGGGGGGAATGGGTACTGTTTACACAGGGACAAAAAATTGTTTTCTTATTGCATTTTTTTTAAATTGATATATTAAATGTTGTAATACTTTCACCCTGTCTGAATAAAGTGCTTGCAAGACAGAATGTTGCACTAATAGTAATGACAACAGTTATCGAAGGACCCTAGCACTCATATGAAAATGTTCAAAATGGTTTAATTCACAGGCTGTATGATTTAAGGTAAACATTAGTGAATTACGTTTCCACAAAAACTCAAACATTTGCCTCTAACTCATTTCATTCAAACCTGTTGTGTTCAGTTTAACAACAATTTGCATTATGGTCTATTCTGACAGTCTAGCGACCACCGCAGCTCACTGCTTTTACTAATGGAAACTGGGAAACTTTGAGTGCACTACATTTCAGTCACTAGACATTCAGACACCACTACAAACTGTTGCATTTTTACAAAGCCAGAGTCGTGGGTCGTTTATGTTTTTTTCGCAAGATTAATTATGCAAAATAGCCTCGCGCTATTGCTGGGTTGCACTTTATATTTAGAAGATAGTTAAGCCCTAGTTATGTTTGATTTCAAAGACAGAATATTTCCTTGTCTACGCAAATCTGCATTAAGATCTATCTCTAGGATAGGTCTATGTATAATATGAATGATGGACAAATTATTTTTGACCAGTAACTAAATAAATATAGGCTACAACTTGCAGTGGCACATTGTATTACATTGAATTTAGTTGCTTAACATATGAACCCATGGCATACTCTTTTTTCAAATAATAATAAAGATCAGAATCAAAATTTAGTTTATTTGTCATGATAGTGATGTTAATAAAATGCTTTTCACAATATAATAAGCATTCATAATTACAAAAATAAGATGGAAATGAAATTAGTAAATCAGTGTCAGTACCAGCTGGGTAACAGTGTTGAAATAGTGATGCAAAGGTTTGAGTAAAAGCATCTTGACTTCGTTTTTAAGGTGAAGACGTTTTGTCTCTATTCCAATAGACTTTGTCAATTCTGAGTTCAACTGGTAAGAGAGCTGAGCTTATATCTCTAAAGGGAGGAGTTTCCCCTGAAACCAAACCTGATGGACCAAGTTGTTCTGTTCTCACCGGTGTTGGTCATGAAAGGGAGGTGTGACTCCAAATGTGAGAGTTGTTAAGGCTCAGAAGAGTTGTTAATGACACTGCTCCATTCAGGTGCAGGGTCGTTAGTGTCATAGTTCTAATCAGGTGCTATGTTTGTTGAGCTACGGTGAGGCTTTTTTGTTTTAGGTTTAAGAACACTGTTGTAAATATTAGGCAACATGAATCTGAGGCCACCTCCTCTGTTAAACCAAGGCTTTTCCATTTTCACAAAAATGGCTTCCTTCACCCCTCTATCAAACCATCAGTCCTCTCTGGACAAAATTCAGACATTACTGTCCTTAAAGGAATCTCCTTTCTCTTTGAGGTGGAGGTGGACTGCAGACTCAGGTCCTCCAGGATTGGCTCTTCTGTGCTGATACATCCTCTTGTGAAGCTGTTGTTTAGTTTCACAGACATAACTGTCACTGCTCTCTTCACTGAACTACATTACTCTGTTTGTGCGAGGGGATCTTGTCTTTAGGATGGACCAGTTTTTGACGCAGCATGTTCCCTGGTTTAAAGTAGACTGGAATGTTGTGTTTGTAGAAAATCCTTTTATGTTTTTTACAATAAACCAGACACGTAAGGGATAACTACACCCTTCCCTTTTGTCCCTGGTTCCTGTCTGTTTGGTGTCTGTGTCCTCTTGGTTTTGTTGAAAGTTCATTTGGGGAATCCACAGTCTCTCATTGTTTTACAAATGTGTTGTTCTTCTCTTCGTTTATCTTCTGAGGTTGAGGGCATCTCTTGTGCTCTGTGCTGAAGAGTCCTGATGACTCCCAGCTTGTGCTGCAGTGGGTGGTGGGAATCAAACAGCAAATATTGATCCGTGTGTAGGCTACTTGGAGAGACCTGGAACAATGTCACCTACAACTCTTCTGAGCCTTAACGACTGTCATATATGGAGTCATACCTCCTTTTCATGACCAACAACGGTGAGAACAGAACAACTATCAGGGTTGGTTTCAGGGGAAACTCCTCCTTTTAGAGATATAAGCTTAGATCTCTTACCAGTTGAACTCAGAATTGACAAAGTCTCTTGGAATTAGAGACGAAACATCTTCACCTTGAAAACGAAGTCCAGATGTTTTCACTCAAACCTTCGCTTCAAGATGTCCTGGATGACTGAGAACCTTCACAGACGTTAAAATAGTGATGAATAAACTAGACTGTAAAAACTCATAGGGATAAATTTGAAATTTATATTGCATAAGGTTAAATATAGGCTGAGCTTCTAATTACCAGTGTTACAGCCACTGGAGGCAGGGTGGGTACATGCTATACAGAACATGTTATAAGGGCTGTTTGTGTCTAGGGCCCAGAATTTTGTGCTACACACCTGAGTGTGAGTTTCTATAAATATATGATAGTGAGAATCTGATGTTGTCTCTAGCTAATTCTGTATCTCCTCCATTTATATTCTATTTATGGTTTATTTTGTTCATTGTTCAGACATGACGCACATCAGTGACTCAGTGTAAAATAACTCAGCCCTATATTAACATTTGCTGTTATTTGTAAAATATTTGTCATTTGTCATCTTCTAAATATATGCCCCTGACTCCACAGGTGAAATTAGGCATTAAAACATCTAGAATAAACAGATATAGACTGGGCTTTTACCTCTGGCATACGGAACTTGATTTCAATCTTAAGTCAATCTAAAAAAAAAAGTCTGTCCGATGTCCAGCCTTTCTTTAAACTAGGGGCGGACTGGCAATATGGGGATACCGGGGAATTCCCCTTTGGGCCAGTGGGTTTGCTTGTCGGCCCGTGGCGGTGCTGCCACGCCCTGCCATGCTGTCACGCTCCTATTCTATATTGAGGAGGTGCTGTGCTGTCCCTGAAAATGCCTTCTCTATTTCTCCACTCAGTGTCAAAGAAGAACCTGTAGCTCAGGTACCAATTATGTTGAATCAGTTATAATTAAAATGTGTCTAAAAGGTAATGAATTTGTGTCCCTGTAAATAAAATCACATTAATTTGTGGCAATAGGCTACATTTAATAGAAATGCAAAGTTGTAGTACAAGTCAGCAAATAAATTGTAACGAGGTACATTATGTTATTTTATTTAATAAAAATGTTATTTATAATGTTATTATAGTTGGCACCTTTTTTAGCCCATCCGAGTTTGCAAGTAGAAACTATAGCTAAGTAAGTCTGTGCAACAAAATGGAAATGCTAACCAAATGAAACTTGTAACATTTGTTATCATGTTCATTGTGTCATTTTTATGATGTAAATTGAGGGAGCAAAAGCAGTATCGGCTCCAAATATTGACTCAAGAAAATCGGCAGCCCATATCGGTATTAAAAAATCCAAATGGGTCGATCCCTATAAATTATGGTGGTCTTTCACGTCGAACCATTCACACGGAAGTTTCCACACGGACATTATTAAGAGGCGGACTGTTTTTCAGAGCACTCACTAGCAGCACACAATTTCTAGCTTCGTGTCTTTGAAGGTTCACAGTCATCCAGGATATCTTGAAAAAAATGTTTAAGTAAAAGCATCTAGACTCAGTTTTAAAAGTGAATAAGTTTTGTCTCTAATTCCAAGAGACTTTGTCAATTCTGAGTGGAAAGAGAGCTGAGCTTATATCTCTAGAAGGAGGAGTTTCCCCTGAAACCAAATCAGATGGACCAGCCTTCCCAGATGGATCCTGTAAAACAGACTATGTCATGTGAGCATCTCACATTAGCTGTCCTTCTGAAGTACTCATTTCTGATTCTGTCCATCCACGTCACTCTCAAAGAGAACCTCAACATCTTCAGCTCTGCTACCTCTAGCTCTTCCTCCTATCTTTTCCTCAGTGTAAATGTCTTCAAACTATACAACATTGCTGGTCTCACTACTGTCCTATAAACCTTTTCTTTTAATCTCACTGGTACTCTTTTATCACTCAACACACCTGATACTCATTCCAACCTGCCTGCACATGCTTCTTCACCTCTTTTCCACACTCCCCATTGCTCGGGACTGTTGAACCTCAGTATTTCCTGCACTTTCTTTACCTTTTCTCCCTGTAACTTGACTGTTGCACTTGGATCCCTCTCATTCACACACATGTATTCTGTCATCCGCAAACATCATAGTCCATGGAGATTCCTGTCTGACATCACCTATTCATTATCACAACAATAAGAAGGGGCTCAGAGCCAAATCCTGCTCCAATGCTTCTAGCCTTTCTACCTTTCCACCTGGTCCCGTGGACACACAGAACATCAACTTTCCTTCTCTGAATCATATCTACCATCTCTTTACCTTTACCTGTCATTGTACCAACATTCAAAGTCCCTACTTTCAGTCCTAAATTCCTGTCTTTCCTAATCTCCCTCAGTCTACGAACACGCTTTCCTCCTCTCCTTCGACAGTAACCCAATTTACACCAGTGCCCTGTAGGTCAATCGCACCGATAGTGGTTGTTGTTAAGCCAGGCCCCGACTGTAAGTCATGTTAGTGATTTGCATATTGGATTTGGCCAAAGTTTTGCATTGGATGCCCGTCCTGACACAACCCTCTCAATTTATCCGGAATTGGGACTCGCACAATAGTACACTGGCTTGTGACCTCCTGTTTCTAGATTGTGAGTTAAGCTACCAGTTACTGTATTAAATTTAACCTCTTTTTTTTATTTTATTTTTATATTGAACCAACTGCATTTCAAGTGCTATCGATGTTCAGTTAAATCCACAAATCACATAATAACAAAAAAATTCCTCTGTATGTACCTGTGTTTGGATGGGTATGCTCAATTTTTGACTTTGGCACATATCCAAGACAAACTGATTTAAAACTCAGCTCAAACTGAACTTTGCAGAGTAGCAACTTAATTTAAACCTTCTCCAAACTGTACCAACATGGCAAAAAACTGTGTGTGCGTGCATGCATGCGTGAGTGTGTGTGTATTAGTTAAAGAGACGGGTTTGTGTTTTGGGTTGTGCTTTCTCCTCCCCTTTCTTTGTGTCCTTTTTTTTTTTTTTAAGCAGTGCATGTGTGTGGCTGGTTTTCTCTCGGGTTTGCAGATAAGACACAACTGTTTCCACTCTCCTCATTACCCCTGAATACTCCTGATTCCGTCCTGTTTGGTTGAGTTGCTTGTGCGTTAGCAGCCAGGGACTTCCCTAGAACTGTTAATTTCCCTAGATGTTCGACTAGATAATCGTCTTCATGAGAGACGCAGGGATAGAGCTGCCAGGGTTAGCTATCTCCTGCCCCCCTCCCTGCCCGAGGTTCTTTGGCTGCCCAAACCTCTACCTCAGGCTCCTGAGCCACTGCCTCAATCCTGACTGCATCACCTCCACCTCTCAACACCAAGGAACCCCGTGCAGCTGGGTAGGATGCTACTCACTCCTGAGGAGCGTCAGCGCAGGTTTCGCCAAGGACTATGTTTCTACTATGGTCTCACAGGCCACACCGGATTAACTGTCCATCCTGACCAAAAGAGCAGACTCGCTTGCAGCATGAGGGGTGCTCATAGACCCTTCTACTTAATGGGTTCAAATAAAGGGGACTGTTTCCTGGAGTAACATTTTCATTTCTTGCTCTTATTGACTCAGGTGCTGATGACAATTTAATTGACTCTGACTTTGTCTCTCTGAATGAAGTACCCTTTGCGCTTCTTCAGAAACCCAAGAGAGTACTCTCCTTGGGTGGTGAACTGTTCGCAGTGGTTACTCAACGGACTGTTCCTGTGTCGTTGCTAGTCTCTGGAAACCACCGAGAGTCTATCTACCTTTACTTGCCCTCACCTTCTGCACACCCTCCCGCGTCTTAAGCTTCACACAAATATTGATTGGTCCACACATCCATCCATCCATTATCTGGGGCCGGGGTCGCGGGGGCAGCAGTCTAAGCAGAGAAGCCCAGACATCCCTCTCCCCAGACACTTCCTCCAGCTCTTCCGGGGGGATACTGAGGCGTTCCCAGGCCAGCCTAGAGATAGCTGCTCTACTGTGAGCTCCTCCCGAGTGACTGAGCTCCTCAACCTAACTCTAAGGGAGCGCCCCGCCACCGTGCGGAGAAAGCTCATTTCGGCCACCTGTATCCGGGATCTTGTTCTTTCGGTCATGACCCAAAGTTCATGACCATAGCTGAGAGTAGGAACGTAGATCGACCGGTAAATCGAGACCTTTGCCTTACAGCTCAGCTCCTTCTTCACCACGACAGACCGGTACATCGACCGCATTACTGCAGAAGCTGCACCGATCCATCTGTCAATCTCACGCTCCTTCCTTCCCTCACTCGTGAACAAGACCCCGAGATACTTAAACTCCTCCACTTGAGGCAGGAGCTCTCCACCAACCTGAAGGGGGAAAGCCACCCTTTTATGACTGAGAACAATGGTCTCAGACTTGGAGGTGCTGATCCTCATCCCAGCCGCTTCACCACGGCTGCAAACCGTCCCAGTGCACACTGGAGGTCCTGGCTTGATGGAGCCAACAGGACAACATCATCTGCAAAAAGCAGAGACGAAATCCTGTGGTCCCCAAACCAGACTCCCTCCGGCCCCTGGCTGCGCCTAGAAATCCTGTCCATAAAGATAATGAACAGGACCGGTGACAAAGGGCAGCCCTGCCTGAGTCCAACATGCACCGGGAACAGGTCTGACTTACTGCCGGCAATGCGAACCAAGCTCCTGCTCCGGTCGTACAGAGACCGGACAGCCCTTAGCAAAGGGCCCCGGACCCCATACTCCTGGATCTGAGGTTCAACTATCGGCCGCATTCTCCTCTCCAGTACCCTGGCATAGACTTTCCCAGGGAGGCTGAGGAGTGTGATCCCTCTGTAGTTGGAACACACCCTCCGATCCCCCTTCTTGAAAAGAGGGACCACCACCCCGGTCTACCAGTCCAGAAGTACTGTCCCCAAACGCCACGCAATGTTGCAGAGGCGTGTCAGCCAAGACAGACCCACAACATCCAGAGACTTGAGGTACTCAGGGCGTATCTCATCCACCCCCGGTGCCTTGCCACCGAGGAGCTTCCCAACTACCTCAGTGACTTCAGCCTGAGTGATGGACCAGTCCACCTCTGAGCCCTCGGCCTCTGCTTTCTCAGTGGAAGACGTGTCGGTGGGGTTGAGGAGATCCTCGAAGTATTCCTTCCACTGTCCAACAATATCCCCAGTTGAGGTCAGCAGATTCCCACCTCCACTGTAAACAGTGTTGGCAGGGCACTGCTTCCCCCTCCTGAGGCGCTGGACGGTTTGCCAGAATTTATTCGAGGCCGACCGATAGTCTTTTTCCATGGCCTCACCGAACTCCTCCCAGACCCGAGGTTTTGCCTCCACAACCACCCGGGCTGCAGCCCACTTGGCCTGCCGGTATCTATCAGCTACCTCAGGAGTTCCACAAGTCAACCAGGCTCGATAGGTCTCCTTCTTCAGCTTGACGGCATCCCTTACTTCCGGTGTCCACCACCGGGTTCGGGGATTGCCGCCACGAAAGGCACCGGAGACTTTGCGGCCACAGCTTCGAGTGGCTGCATCGACAATGGAGGTGGAGAACATGGTCCACTCGGACTCAATGTCTCCAGTCTCCCTCGGAATCTGGTTGAAGCTCTGCCGGAGGTGGGAGTTGAAGATCTCTCTGACAGGGGACTCGGCCAAACGTTCCCAACAGACCCTCACAGTACGTTTGGGTCTGCCAAGTCTGTCCCGCTTTCTCCCCTGCCATCGGATCCAACTCACCACCAGGTGGTGATCAGTTGACAGCTCCACCCCTCTCTTTACCCGAGTGTCCAAGACATACGGTCAGAGGTCAGATGAAACAACTACAAAGTCGATCATCGACCTCCGGCCTAGGGTGTCCTGGTGCCACGTGCACTGATGGACACCCTTATGCTTGAACATGGTGTTATGGACAAACTGTTGCTAGCACAGAAGTCCAATAACAGAACACCACTCGGGTTCAGATCAGGGGGGCCGTTCCTCCCAATCACGCCCCTCTAGGTGTCACTGTCACTACCCACGTGAGCATTGAAGTCCCCCAGTAGAACGACGGAGTCCCCGGTAGGAGCACTTTCCAGCTCCCTTCCCAGAGACTCCAAGAAGGCCGGGTACTCTACACTGCCATTTGGCCCGTAAACACAAACAACAGTGAGAGACCTATCCCCGACCCGAAGGCACAGGGAAGCGACCCTCTCGTTCACCGAGTCACTCCAACACATGACGGCTGAGATGGTGGGCAATGAGAAAACCCACACCAGCCTGCCGCCTCTCACCGCAGGCAACTCCAGAGTAGTGGAGAGTCCAGCCTCTCTCAAGGAGTTGGGTTCCAGAGCCCAAGCTGTGCGTGGAGGTGAGCCCGACTATCTCTAGTCGGTATCTCTCAACCTCCCGCACAAGCTCAGGCTCCTTACCCGCCAGCGAGGTGGTCCATGCAATATGTGGTTATTTGGAGGCTATCATGCCACACACATTGTCTCCATGTTGCGGTCCCAACTACTAATTCCAACAATCTTGCACCCCCAAGCCTATAGACCTTACTTTAGTCCCTTACGAATACCATGACCTCAAGAAGGTGTTTTTCTAAGGATTGGTTCCTGTCACTACCACCACACAGGACCTATGACTGTGGTATTAAGTTAATCTCCGGGGCAGCTCTACCGACTAGCAAACTCTATAACCTCTCCAAACCAGAGAGGGAGGCTATGAAGACATACATCTCGAACTCTCTGGCTGCCAGATTAATCCGTCCCTCTTCCTCTCCAGTAGGGTCCATTTGATCAGAATAAAGAAGGGAGATGAATGGAAGACTGTTTTCAACCCGCCACTCGGACACTTCGAGTATTTAGTCTTGGCTTTTGGGTAACTAATGCATCTGCTGTGTTTCAAGCTCTCATAATGTTCTAAGAGACATGTTGAGCAGATTTGTTTTTGTTTATTTAGATGACATCTTGATTTTCTCTCACACATTGGATGAACATATGCAGCATGGCAGGTTGGTTTTGCAACATCTGCTGGAAAACTGACTTTTTGTTAAAGTAGAGAAGTGTGCATTTCATGCATCTTCAGTCCTGTTTCCTGTGTTTTGTTGTTAAAAGGGGCAGATTAAGAGTGACCCAGATAAGATCAAGGCAGTGACTGAGTGGCCCACACCATCAGATAGAAAGCACCATAAGAGATTCCTGGGTTTTACAAATTTTTATTGTAGATTTATTCTTGATTATAGCAGAGTTGCAGCCCCTCTCACTAAGCTAACGTCCCTGATCTGCTCTGCCAACGGTATGTCTCCCTAATGGTTTTCAAAGTCTCCTATTCCCTATCCAGCAGACCGAGGTGGTAGTCCCCTCCGTTTAGAGGCATTTGCAGTCATTGCTCATGCCAGCTTTATTTTTCTTTTTAGTTATTTCCACCTTTAGCCAATGATTTAATGATCAGCTTTTATACATTCCTTTTTACTTTCTTTTAACTTGATTTTTATGTTTTTACTTATTTGTACTTTTTAAACAACATGCTGGACCTGCTGAGCGACTGGAGATTTGGTATCTATTTTTCAACATGTCTGGGTTAAAAACATTCATTCATTCATTTTCTACCGCTTTGTCCCGTTAGGGGTCGCGGGTGACTGGAGCCTATCCCAGCAGCTTTGGGCCTGAGGCGGGGTACACCCTGGACAGTGACCAGTTAGTCGCAGGGCTGACATATAGAGACAAACATTGACAGACAACAATTCACTCTCACATTTATTCACTAGGGACACTTTACAGTTGCCAATTAACCTACATGCATGTCTTTGGACGGTGGGAGGAAGCCGGAGTACCCAGAGAGAACCCACGGTAACACGTGGAGGACATGCAGACTCCTCACAGAAAGACCAGAGTCGGCCGAGAATGTTTGAGCCGGCCGGGTTTTGAACTCACAACCTTCTTGCTGTAAGGCAGGAGTGGGTTAAAAACAACAACTACAAATTCTTTCTGCCAAAATTGCTGGAAAATCTACAGGAAATCAGTGTGCTACAAACAAAGATTTTTGTTTTGGAATCTAAAAGAAGCCTTCAGGAGATGATCCTGATCACTCAATGTGGTAAGACTGAATTTAAACTTGGATGATACAGTGTCATTCCCAAAACTGAGCAAAGCAATGTTATTTAAACAAAATTATGGCACCTGGCATAAACTTGGTGCCCAGCCAAAGCAGCACTGGATAAAAATATATATATATAAATTAAAAAATAAATTAAAAAAAAAGAAAAAATTGTGAAAAAGCACCAGGCAAACAGAGACAGAGAATCTATGCCAAAAGTGAAGGACAGAGAGATCCTGCTGCTAGGTGACGGTGCTATCAGAGACATAAACGGCAGTAGATTTGTTACATGCTGCTATCCAAGTGCTACGGTCACTGATATAACAGCACTCCTCCCCCAAGTCTTGTCCAAACAAACATTTAGATAAACCTGAAACTTCATTTACAACTTTCTCTTGTTTTGGCAACATGGCAACTATTCAAAGGAAAGGGCCAACACCTGAACAGAGGAGAGGTCAGGAGGCTAACGAATAATCTCATGCACTCCCTGAGACACCTAAATGTTGCTGGGCGCCCTCTTGAACGAAGAAATGGTCCTCTGAGAGACATAAGCTACCGAATGTTATAAGCAGTTCCGCCTCAACAGCCAAGGATGCTTTTCTGACCATGCCACCATCAACACCCCCACCACTGCATGGACCCGCCAATAGGATCCTGAACCCCCTCAGTAACATCAACACCTTCTGCGGACCTCACCATCTCTGTCCAATCCCCGGATACACCAATGGAATTTCCAGATCACCTGGAAATTTTGGTAAAATCTGGAATTAAGATGATAGTACACCTTATACCTAACTTGGCTATGTCATGGATTCTATCATCATCCCTAAAAACATCACCCCCATTACCACCCAGGAGCACCTCTTCTCCACCTTGGCCAATACCTAGAGTCCAAAGCCCCCCCTGTCAGACCGATCAAATTTGAATGTGCATGTGGATAATGTTTGTGACAGGAATGCCAAAGAACTTTCTACTGTTCTTGATACTTTTGGTCTTTGTCAGCATGTTAATGAGCCGACCCATAACAGAGGTCACACTCTGGACCTGGTCATTACAAAGGGTGTTCATATTTCAGATGTCACTGTGGTTGATGTTGCTCTGTCTGATCATTCTTGTGTCTTTTTCCATCTGTCCATAATTCAAAAAGTTGCTGCTGTTGTTCAGAAGAGACACATTAATGATAACACTAGGTCACAGTTTATGGAGGCAATTAGGTTTGAAAATGCCCCAGGTCAGGTAAGGTCAATTTGATGATTTCATGAATTGTTATACTTGCTATAATTGCTCCTGTTAAGGTTAAACTGATGAAGAGGCAGAAGGCTTCATGGAGCAATGCTTCTTCTGTCAGGGCACAGAAAAAGGGAATGCCGAAAAGCCGAAAGAAAATGGCGTAAATTGGAGCTCTTAATTGATTATGATGTATACAAAGAAAATTTGCATTCTTTCAATCAAATTTTTGCAAAAAGCAAGAGAAATATTCTTCTCAAAGATCATCAACAACAGCAGTAACAACTCATGTGTCCTGTTAGCATTAACAAACCCTCCAGCTCCTTTTCCTCCAAAATTAGTTTCCACCACTAAATGCAATGAGTTTGCATTGTTTTTTAACGACAAGGTTCAAGGCATTAAACAGGCCACAATCACAAAGATTAGAGGAATGGATAGATATCACTGAAACTGCCGTTAAATGGATTAAGTCCTATCTTGAAGACAGGAAGTACTTTGTTTCAGTTTGTAACTGTGTATCAGACCAAATGGCCCTGACATGTGGGGTTCCACAGGGGTCCATCTTGGAACCTTTATTATTCAATCTCTACATGCTTCCTTTAGGCCAGTTAATACACAGCTGTGGCGTTTCATACCATAATTATGCAGATGACACTCAGATTCACATTTCACTCACAGCAGGTGAAAATGGACCAATCCATTCACTGCATCACTGCATTGAACAGACTGATGTGTAGATGCAAAATTATTTTCTCCAACTGAACAGAGACAAGACTGAACTAATCATCTTTGGGCCACAGAAACAAAGAGAAAGTGTCAGACTAATCAGTCAACTCGAGTCTCTTTCTCTAAAATCTAAAAACCAGGTTAGAAATCTAGGGGTCATCATGGACTCAGACTGGAATTTCCTCAGTCACATTAAGTCAATCACATCATCTGCATCTTAACAACTTAAAAACATTTGCAGAGTCCAAGGGATAATGTCTCAACCAGACTTAGAGAAACTTATCCATGCTTTTATCCTCAGCAGGTTAGATTATTGTAACGGCCTGGTCACTGGTCTCTCAAAACGAGGGTTAAGACAGCTGCAGTTTATTCAGAACGCTGCTGCTCGGGTTCTAACCAAAACCATGAAGTACAAACACATCACGCCAGTTTTCAATCTCTGCACTGGCTTCCTGTTGTATGAGCCTCCTCTGACTCCGAGAACATCTGGGACAGGCCAATTTGCACTCTTTAAATGCTTTAATTTTTCTTATGTTTTTTAATATAAATCTTGTAAATTGTCTTTTATTCCTGTAAAGCACTTTGATTTACCCATTGTATGAATTGAGCAAATAAATAAAATTGCTTTGCCTTGCATTGCCTAAAATAGATCTTACTACATGGTGTGAAGGAATTATGGTTGTTCATTTTACTCCCTTGGTCAGATGGGAAGCGATGATCGAAAGAACACTATGATTCCGTAACTTAAGTTAAAGTTAAATAACAGATCACATGTAGAGTACATGGCTATGGGCTGACAACAGAATATTCACCAGAGTGCTTCTCGTCATCAGCTAAAAGAAACATCAGTGCAACAAGTTTTAAATCACTCCCAGCCCCTCCCTTCTCTCCTTTCTCTCAGGAGCTATCTTCCTGGAGATGGGCTTCTTTTTTTTTTTTTCATCAGTAGCTGTGCTTCTTTTCTTCCCTGTCAATGGCTGGACAGCACATCTTCTTTGCCCCTGGGGGCAGTACCCTCCTATCTACCTGCCTTCTGAGCAGAAGTGGCAGTATCTCATTGGAGGCGGCAGTAGCTCTGCCATTTTATCATCACGTAGATTTATCGCGTGTCAGCTTTTAGAATCAGTGATCTTCAGCAGTTTGCAGTTTTAGATTCAGAAATGTCTGGAAAAATGTAACTTAGGTGGAGGCTACTGTGCCACATAATAAACAAAAGAGCTTCACTACCAAAAAACGATTTGATTCAGAAAACAGTGAACACTATTACCATAGCGGAATGTAGTTAAGCTAGTAGAGTTGCAACTTGTAGTGTTGGTACTGCCCAACACTTGGTTCCTGGCCACACCCACATGCCTATAGCCACTCTAAACTAATCCAAATATGTAATTACAGCTCAGGCTTTAAGTAGTCCTTTCAGACTGCTGCAGATTCTCAGCCTATGTTTATAGCCCATGTGAGAGCAGTTCATAATCATTTATAAAAGAAACCTGTAATAAGTGAGTATTACTGAGTGTAATAATGTTATGGTGGCTAGAATATTAAAGGTTAGTGAAGCGAAAGGCCTGCGCAGTCACAGCAGACTTGGAATAATATGTACTCCTGTTGGGAATATGGGACTACTGTAAATGTATGTAATATCAACAAACATTTACATTCCACTTTTTCTTTGGGGCAGTGATTTAAGAGAGATGGATGTCACAAATAAAACACTGACGTATTTAGATCTAATTAGTGCAATTCTGTTTGCTCAACTCTACAGATTTCAAACGTGTCATACTCATCTGAAATGTGCAACAGTCTGGCATAGACCAAATGTTAGCTTTGAAGATAGGTGATGTATTTCAGCAAATCACTAAATTGGAAAAGACTCGAATAAACAGTTAACTTTTGGAGCACATTGTGCTCTTAGCTACATAACTTTGCAAATACCACAGAGCCACCGACTAAACCCTTTTTTCCACCAAACATGCTTTTAGTCATAATTCCAAGAGAGAACTGCTGCTAAACAGTGGAGTTTAACACTGCAGTTGCAGCTGTTTCTATTTTTAGATACAGTCAGTATTTCACAGCCTTTAGTAACTGCCTCGTGTGTTACATTAAACAGGAGGAGAACATCTGACAGAAAAGAGTAACTCCCTCACTGTACACTGTGGAAATCTGGAGTTTTGAAAGCTGTCAGACAACAGAAACAAATGTAAATTTATTAATCCCCAAGGAGAAATTCACTTGGATGGTCTCTTCAAAAAAAATTTTTTTTCTTTTTTCTGCATGAAATAAGACAGTTCTTGTGGCGTTCTCTCCTGCAGCTCACTGATCTCAGACATCTACTGGTTGCTCTCTGTTGTTCAAAAGCCCAATGAAGGGAATGTTTATTGTTGTTCAGTATAGCATCCTGTGGTGGGTCTGTTGCGTTACTATTTCAACCAGCGTCTCTAAACTAATACCTATGTAGGTGAACCAGCCCTCTCTATTAGTTTTTCCAGTCGCCTACAATCTCTTGCCTACGATCTCTTTTTCTATGACCCCCACTCTAAGGTATTTCTTAATTTCTTTCTCTTAATTATAAACACATTCAGCACAAAAACTGACAGTAAGCTACACTCAATTGTATTTCTACTGTAATGAAATTGCAGTCACATTGTTGATATTGTAAGACTGGTATAACATGAATGTTCTTACAAACATAAACAAGTTGCTGTAGGTTTTTCATGCCACATACAAGTACTATTATAACACAATTGTGGGTATGTAAACATAACCTGCATGCACAACATTGATAGACTCAAGGACAAACTAATGGGCCAACAGCTGGAGCCTGTCAGGTTTTGGACAGAGCCCTTCACAGAGGCAGCCTCCAAACTCATTCACAATCAAAAGAACAATATCTGCAGCACACAAATGAAATTGAATCAATTGCTGGAATGGGACTCATATGCTCATCTCTGTCAGAGGATTATTATTACTTCAAAGCAGGGCACCACAATAATCATGTTTAGGTTGAAATACAAATTTTCAATTTAAAATGCACAGAGTTTAAAGAAGACTGCCTACATTCACACCTGCACTGTTATTAAATTAATTCATTTTATAGGGACAGTGCATGTTGATAAATATACAAACCCAATTCCTTAAAAGTTGGGACACTGTACAAACTGTGAATAAATGGGATTGGAAGGAAGTTTCAAATTTAAATATTTTATTCAGAATACAATATAGATGACATATCAAATGTTTAAACTGAAAAAAATTTATAAATTTAAGGGAAAAATAAGTTGATTTAAAATTTCATGGCATCAGCACATTTCAAATAAGTTGTGACAAGGCCATGTTTACCTCTGTGTGACATCACCTCTTCTTTTTATAACAGTCTGCAAATGTCTGTGAACAGGAGACAAGCTGCTCAGGTTTAGGAATAGGAATGTTGTCCCATTCTTGTCTAATACAGTATTCCAGTTGCTCAACTGTCTTAGGTCTTCTTTGTCACATCTTCAGCTTTATGTTCCACCAAATGTTTTCTATGAGTGAAAGATCTGGACATTTCAGAACCAGATCCTTCTTCTACGCAGCCATGATGTAACTGATGCAGGATGTGGTCTGGCATTGTCATGTTGGAAAATGTCTTCCCTTAAAGAGATGACATCTGGATGGGAGCACATGTTGGACATATGAAGAACTTGGATATATAGCTTCCAGTGTTGATGGTGCCTTTCCTGTGTAAGCTGCCCATGCCACACACACTCATGCCCCCATCCCATCAGAGAGGAAGGCTTCTGAACTGTGTTGATAACAACTTGGGCTGTCCTTGTCCTCTTTAGTCCAGATGACATGGCGTCACAGCTTTCCAAAAAGATCGTCAAATTTAGATTTGTCTTACCACAGAACAGTTCTCCACTTTGTCACAGTCCATTTTAAATGAGCCTTGGCTCCAGAGAAAACGTCTGTGCTTCTGGATCATGTTTAGATATGGCTTCTTTTTTGACCTATAGAGTTTTACCTGGCAACGGTGAATGGCCCGGTGGATTGTGTATACCGACAATGTTTTCTGTAGAAGTATTTCTGAGCCCATGTTGTAATTTCATGTTGTGTTGATGAAATCAAGCATGTGGCCAATTGACCTAATAAGTTGCAAACTGGTCCTCAAGCTGTTCCTTATATGTATATTTAACTTTTCTGGCCTTTTTTTGCTACCTGTCCCAACTTTTTTGTAATGTGCAGCTCTCACAAAATCCAAAATGGCATGACATTTCAAAATGTCTCACATTCAACATTTGATATGTCCTCTATGTTGTATTCTTAAGAAAATATTGAAAATTGAAAACGTCCACATCACATCATTACATTCTGTTTTTGTTCACAATTTGTACAGTATCCACACTTTTTGGGAATCGGGTTTGTACATGAGACACAGCCACATGATTGTAAACATGCCAGATTGTAGCCTCAGACTAATTTCCATCCGTTGTCCCAAAATTCTCATGCATTAATTTACCAGTGCAACATTCTCACACATTCATACACCAGTGCTGTGTCACTGGAGGAAAGGAAGATTAAGTATCTTGCCCAAGGACACAATGACAGGATGAGAGTGGGAATTGAACCGCCAACCTTCCGGTTATAGGACAACTGCTCTACCACTGAACACCAGCGGGCTGATAACATCTGCTGTAATCTCTGTCACGCCAGGAGGGCAAACAATCTCACATACACTGGTTAAAGAACATTTAGCCAGCTGAATATAAAGATTCCCAGAAAAGATGGAAAAACATATTTTCCTAGCTCCTGGCTGTTTGAGGGAGCAGCACTACCATAAATGGTAGTCTTAGGCAGGACTATTGCAGGTCTACGAAAGGCCTACGGCAGCTTGTCTTATCTTATCCGAGTCTGGAGATGGAGGTAGCACAAGGCCAATGCCCAGGAGAGACGGTGCTGTTCTCTTTACTTTATGACTAAATAATGGAGCTGGAGTATTCTCAATTAACTCTCACCAACGACCGACTTCACTCCAGAGTCACAGCTCTCATTTTCAGCCTCAGTGCTATTTCAAACATGAAAGGGAGTTAGATCAGAGCTGTGCCAGAAGAACAGAGGGCAGAGAGCGGTCAGAACCTTCACTTTGTGCTGCTATTATTTTTATACATTATGCTAGTATTTTCTGATAACATGCTGCACTGATCAATTTTGACCAAGTTTTATGTGTCTTTGTGGCTCACAACTCCCCAAAACATTAACATCCACCTCCATGTTTCACAGTGGGAATGGTGTACCTTTCATCATAGACTTTGCTGACTCCTCTCCAAATGTAATGTTTAATGTGACTAGTTCAGTTTTGGTCTCATTACTCCAAATGGCTTTGTTCCAGAAGTTTAGAGGCTTGTCTCTGTGTTGTTTGGCATATTGTAAACGGGATGCTTTGTGGCATTTCCGTAGAAATGGCTTCTCAACCATGCAGCCCATTTCTCTCCAAGTGCCTCCTTATTGTGCATCTTGAAACAGCCGCACCACTTTTTCTCAGAGAGTCCTGTATTTGAGTTTCAAGTTATTTGGAGCCCAGAAACTCAGACCTTTTATACACACACACTGATTACAAGCAAACAGATTACAGGTGAGGATTGTTATCTTTAGTAGAAATTTTAACCTGTTTGTGTCAACTTGTGAATGTTATCAGGCTTTCTGTTGTCACGATTTAAAAACTTTTAACACAGTTGTCTGAAAATTAATGGCTTCACCCAATAACTAACTATGACTGAAAACACACAATCACAAATTCTGCCAGGGTAACTTATGAACACAACTGTAAGTTTATGACATCATGTCTCCCCTAACCTCACCTTATGTGATAGTGCTTTTATATTACATAAAGAAAATAACACCGTGCCTCAGTTTCTGGAGCTAAAATATAAATCTGCTTCCTGCTGAGTGATATTGTGTTATATGGCCATATAACAGTTTGAGTGGGTCTACTAACTTCACATGGACTCAAAGTTGGGTATCCCACAACAAAGTTCTCGGATTAGGCAAGAACAACACCATGTAAAGGTCAGGAAGAGCTGGACTAGATGTTAACTTTGTCTCTAAACTTGGGCCACATTGTGTTTAAATGTACACTTTATATTTGTGAAAGCAGGGAATACATTATAATGCATATTCTGTTATTTTGAGGAGAAGAGGAGAAATTATGTGAGCAGACAATTGTGTTTGTGCGAGGGAAGTGGAGACAGGTAAAGACAACCTGACAGAGCACTGACAGGCAGCAGCAGAGGATGAAGGCTGAGCCCTGTTAGACAATTACATTCATGTTTTGTTCAGCTCACTACAGAAAGGACACAGGCCTTTATGTTCACGGATGAATATTAAAGATGGGGGCCAGCTGGGAGGGGTGATATGATGTTGTTGGCCTGGTCTGAGAGTAAGGAGAGGCTGACAAACTGATGCCTCTGTTTAGTGACGGATAGGACATAGGTGGGCAGAATGGCTGTCTTTGTCTTAATGCCTGAGGAAAAAGAAGAATGGGTATGCAACATGCCATCAACACACACCAGCATATTTCTTAAAGCTGTAGAAAAATGGACACACCAACTGGACTACACTGACTGCTACACTGACTGGTAGAGCAGTCTCTTCACCAACAAGGTAGAGTGCTGATGAGTGATGCTTGGACTCGAGCACAGCTAAAGGTGACTGTGGACGCTGGACATATGTTCTGATCCAAATCAGACTCTTGTTGCAACAACACAACAATGTTAAATGTCTGAACATGGAGTATGCTGCTATTCTGTAGTGGATTCACACTCCACAGCTGCTCAGGACCAAATCTGTGTCCTGACTAGTGTAAGCAGCTTGATCGCATGGCACTATTGTCCCTTTTTATATCAAACTGGTCTAACTTGACATACGCCATTGAGTTGTAAAGCTTTGGTGGTGGACACTGAATACGTATGGAAACACATTAAGTATCTTAATGTCCTTCTAATCATATCTATCATCTATATTCAATGCCACAGTGAAACTGCAAGTGTTCTCCTGCACTTAAAGCCCAGTGTTAGGATGAGCATCAGGTTGGTGTGAACAAACTGAATTCTTGAAAGAGCCTGAATGTCCAGTGTGCATTCTGTTACGTTTACTTGAAAAATGTAACCTGCTTAAGAGTATAGCACACAGCCTTAGGAAAACAGAGACAGAGGTTCTCCATAGAGCACCAGAACAGGCATTGAGTCCACTTGAACTAGCAGAATACTCAGCACTTCAATAGAACCCATTTAGCACTGCTCTTGTTTTCCACTGAAAGGACAGTGTCATATCAAGAGCCTATTGTCACATAGACAGAGCAGACAGGTCCTGTGGGGAACATCAGCTTTAGAACAAAAAGCATCCTGTAGTGCAGGAGTGTCAAACTCATTTGTGTTTGGGGTCTATGGGAATCTGGTCTGTAATATCTCTCTGGAGTTGCAACAAAAAAAAAGCAAATACTGGCAAAAATCTTCACTTCAATGTTTTCACAAACGCTCCCTCACAAAATGACTTTGATGCAAATGCTATTTTCAAACCCACTAATACTTAATTTATCTTTTCTCTTCTCAGTTGTCATGCAGCTGTTGTATTTTTCACCATGTTGAGTGCTGCACCGAATAATATATAATGTACTTGATAACTGAAACACGGCAAACACACCAAACACACAGGATTTTTTATTTTTCATAGTGAATAAAAAGAAAATGGTCCATATTTCTTGGAAAAGTATACACTCCGTTTTTTTTCTTTTTTGTAAATGAAGGTGCCACAGAAGGTAAATTTGACAGCAAAAGAGTAACTGCATTTCTGCCACCTGCATTTAAGTTCTGGGTTCCAAAGTTCTGTTAAATTCGCTACTCTTACTAAAACAAATGTAGCAAGAGTAGCAGTTACTTGAATTTAAAAATTGCAGTTAATATCTTCTATGTAATTTTCTTACTTTCCAAATTTATTCTACGGGCTGCATTGTTTCCTCTGGCGGGCCGGTTTAGGTTCCCGTGCCATGTCTTTGACACCCGTGCTTTAGTCTGAACCTTGTACTTCAGGGGTCTCAAACTTGCGGCCTGGGGGCCAACTGCGGCCCGCAAGACGATATTTTGTGGCCCGCAGGACAATATGAAAGTTTAATGTTAGTGCGCCCTGCGAGTTTTATATGAATGGCACGTTACCACGTTGTGTGTGGAAGGTTCCTTTTTGTGCAAGCTGGAACCAACCTACCATCACAGTGGAGTATATGGCTCCTGGGGGCGGGCCATTGGCTGGGCTTGATGCAGGCAGAGAAACATTTCACAACTATGGAGGAGCCTGTGTAACATCACATAGCCGTCATAAAATTACTGCTTCTTACTGTGTTTGAAATGAGCATGTTTGACCTTGAGCTGGACAAATTCAATGTTACCGGCTTTGAATTTGGCATCATGTGGATTGTATTTTGTTTTCCCATCATTTGAAATGGGCTGATTTGTTTGAAAGTTGATGGATATTTGATTGACACTAACCATGCGGATTTGTTAACGTTGCTGTTATGTTGACAATATTACCGAGGGGAGGGGACATCCAATGGGGCCACTCAGCAGCTCATTCATGTTCTTCAATATTCCATTTAAGTTCAGGATAGCTCAGATTCAGAAGAACCCATTGAAGTTAAAGAACTGCTAGTAATGATGTTTGAGAGGATTTAACAAAGCTTTTTTTGTGGAATACCTGATCCGGCCCAGCATCACCCAGACTCTGTGGCCCCCAAGTAATTTGAGTTTGAGACCCCTGTTGTACTTGATTATTGCTATATGTGAGAGCAGACATAAAAGTGCAGCGCTTCCAGTTACACTACATCACGTTACACATAGCTGAAAGTGTTAAGAGTTCATTTTTATGGCTTTGACATGGACCAAAAGGAGCAGTAGGTCTCTGCACCTGCACCACTCTGTCCAAATGCACACTCTGCTGCTTCTGGCTCAGAGTCACGCCTCTATCACTAATCATTATCTTTGAGTTAATTTTGACCTTTATTATTCATAACCTCTGTCACAACACACTCCTCACTGTTCCATTTATAGACAACGGAGCCTGTTCAAGCACATACCAGGCACAGAGCACCGTCTGATAAACAGCAGACCTATGTCATTGTGTGTGTTGTTACCGGGCCAATGCAGTTTCCAGAGAGCAGACATGCTCCTTTATGTGCGTCGACAGCTCCATGCCTGCTCCAATTCAGCATCAAGACTCCTAATCCCTGCTGAGACATTCTTGGCCGGTTGCTTAAAGGTCCCGCAGCGCAAGCATGCACGTTCCACGTTCCAGCGCCATCCAGGGCTCAACGTGGAAGTGAAAATTTATACTTTTTTGATTGATTCTACTCACTATGCTCCTCAGTAATAGACCTTTGGGGGTCTGGACAGAAAGGTGAACTGAAAATGAGGACAAATTTCACCAAGATATAAGGGTTTAGAGAAAGGAATAGCTTAATCTATTATTAAACGTGAGCTGGTTGAAAAAATTGATTTACATATGTGACGTTCCCAGATGGTTGAGAAGTTAATTCAATCTCAATTTATGGTTTTTGAACAACAGGTGCTGGTCTGTTTACTGCAAACTTGCTTTAAACAAGATGTGCAAATAGTTTCTAGCATGGAGACTAGAGTGTGGATCTTAATATTGAGAAAGTCTCATCCTCATTCAAATCAGAGGTGTTGCAGCATAAATAAATCCACTTTAGCAAAAGGCGTTCACTCGCTCACTGTGTCTCTCTCCGATGCTGCTGCACAGACCGGGCCATGTTGGCTCCGTGCAGATTTAATGAGGGGGACTTAACAAGCGTGCAACAAAAATATGTCTGTGTCTGAAGCTAAGCTTTACGCTCTCCAAAACAAAAAACAAAAAAAGTCACAAAAATGTCCCGTCACCGGTGGAGAACAAAGAATGTGAGCAGCAATCTATGTTAGCAAAAAAGGCAAAACTGTAAACAGAGGCTGCTGTCGTCCTGTGTCTGAACCTTCTCTGAGCCAAAAGTTAATATTTCATAAGACAGTCAGACCCATCTTAAACTAAGTGTTCACCTGTTTGAGGCCCTTGTCAGAGAGATGTAATAATGTTCTGGTGGCTCATGTAATGCCTTTTGTGAGTCTCTGCTGCAGCCACTGAGAATAAAGACCAGGGCTGTCCAACTTAATGAACTTCTGGTCCTCACATTATTCAACAAGAGTTGTTTTGATAAAGTTCTGCTGTTTTAGGGAAACACATAAGATCAGTGTTTATTTTTGGGTTTGATCTAAAAAGGTTTTAGGTCTCAGCCAAGTAATTAACCAGGTCTAAATCCATTAGATTTATTGGGGATTTTAAGTAACTTTGTTAATATCCAATTATTTAGATTTAATAAAAATTTTAAATAACTTTAATATCCATTTATTTAAAAGTACCGAGCCATAAAAGCAAATTAAATTGTATGTAAAAACATCTAGAATTAGATTTTATTTATGTTTATTAATAAACTTACAAATAGACAAACATTAGTCTGTATTTTAAATAAATATGGGAACAGTTGACATTTTCTTAGGGACTGTTGGAAATGGCTTTCAGGAATGTACTGGGACGGTGATTAAAACAGTGTCAAGGTACTTGTTCACTTCTAATTTGTCTTTCCTAAAAAGAAAATTGGGAGAAAATAGAATCGTGAGATTAAAATCGTTAATGAAATTAAATCATGAGTGGAGTCAATTGTTTCATCCCTAGAAAAGGAACTATTAATAATTTCATTAATTGGTTTCAAAGCAACAGCTATGAAGGTGAACGTGTAAAGGGGTTAGCAAATAATTGGCATTAGACCACCAGCAGGGGGGTTTGCAGAGACTATTTCAGAAAGGTTGCAACAGCACGTACAATAAGAGAAGATGGTTAGGCATTTGTTTTCAAAGCTGCAGTGGTGAGGTTATGCGAATAGTAAAGGCCACTGGACAGTTCATACACATTACCTCATTCCCCCCCACACACTCTGCTTTACTCTCACTCATTGAAGTCAGTTTGTAGGCGACCACAGTCCCATGTGAAAACCAACAGCCGAACACATCTTTTAAACTTTATTTGAGAAAGACTTTGGTTTTCATGTTCATGTTTCAACAAACTCTGCAGAAACTTTACAATAGAAAACCTACAAGACGTTACAATTTGTTAACCATGACATATCGACCTCAGAAGACAGCACAAGCACAAAACAAACTATGACACGACCACAAAACCACCACCAGCAGGGCAAAGTTCAGCGCTGCAGTCAATATCTGGAAAAATAGCTACCAGCCTATCTTCATGAACATGTCAAAACAGATAAATAAAGCACATAGGCATTTAGATTGTGTGCAGTGACGGTGCACCTTTTGCAGTCTATTAAGAGCACACACCATCATGGCTAACCTCTATATCCAGCAACTTGTTTTCATCCTGTTCAATGATATATTTTATTTAGTCTATTGGAAAATGTTATGTGTAACTTCTGTTGAACACACCTGTTTTTAGCTATTGCTACAGTCGCCCTAACAACCAACATTTAAAAAAAATCCTGAGTGTGGAAATGATCCATCCTTTTACACCTAATTTTAAATCATGAGTGCTTAAAGGGTGTCATTCATGCTCTCATTTTGCCACTTGTCAATGTGAAGACACTTGAAACAGTGAGTCCAGAAGAACACACAAACAAGATACTGGATCAGAGTGAACAGGTTCCAGCTCAGTACACAATGAATCTTGATACAACAGTATAATAATAAAGTATCATTTTACATTTAGGTCTACTTAAATCCTACAAATACAGTGGGAGTTCCCTAAACGCTGCCCTCTCCTCTGGGCTTTGATCTAAACTGAACTCTGAAGTCCAAACAAAGCCCGGCCTGCAGTGCATGACTGTACATTGTGGTGGGAAGGCCAGCTTTAAGCTCACTGTAGAGGTCTTTGTTGATATATTTTAATGAATGACAGCAGGCTCTGGAGCTCCAGACAGACACTGCTGTGTTTTTTCATCTGGAGAAGAGCATGAGTGTGAGCCAAGAGGAGCGCCACTGAGACACGCTGATCCCGCTGCTGTGCTGGAGCAGCACGTTCAGGCATGCAAACAACTGCACTAAACAATTTCACAGCCCATTAAAGAGCTGTTGGATGACTCAAAAAAAAGATTAGGAGGTTTGATTTGGGAATGCTCATATGTAAGAGCTGCCCTGCTCTGGGGGCAAGCCCATAGGCTGGATTCCACTGAGCCAAGCTCTGTTCTCCTTGGCATTTGGCTGTGTGCCAAGTCTGAGCCTGGAAACCAGTTCACTGGAAGAACTTTTATTGCCTGTTGTTGCACACATTGGGAAAGTGATTTCAAGAGAAAAAAGTAGTCAAATAGATTTCAGAATGAGGCCAGTCTGCCACAGCGTTGCTAGTTTAAATCAACAATGACAACATGACGATCATAATGCGTAAAGACTGTTCAGATCTGCTTTAAATATGATCAAATGTTCGAACGCTGCATGTGTGGCAATAGAAACACTGCATATGAACCTGTGCCAGAGATGGAGTACTTGAGTTCTGGACTAGAACTCAAGTCGAGTCATCCAGCTCATTTTTGTGACTCATGACTCGACTAGAGGGTAAGCCTCAATGACTCGACTTGGACTCGGACTTGAGCACAATGGATTCACAAGTCACACTCAGTGACAACACCACACAATCTCTGTTGCATGTTGTTTGTGCTCTGGATAAGCCCCTCTCGTTTAACTCCCAGTCCCTAAATGTAACCCAGTGGTAATAGTTGAGCCTAAATAAATACATTTTACAAATATAGGCTACAGCCTTAATTGATATGCCACAATCAAAACTCCATTAAATGTATTTAATGAAAAAGGCTTATACAAAACTAAAATCCCAATCAGTGTGTCAGTTTGGCTTCTACAGTTTTCTGATATCTTACTCACTTTAGTGACTTGGACTTGATTTTGTTTCAACTTGGACCTTTCTTTAGTGAGTTGCAGTTTAATTCAAGATGACTTGACTCAGACTCAACTTAAAATCTTTGGATGACTTGGACTTGTACTTTAAGTGAGGATGACTTGACTCAGACTAGTCTTATGGTCCATGGTAACATGGATTTGAGCACTGAGTACTTGAAAGTGACTTAGCCTTGAAAACTGGTGACTCGCCTTACAACACTGACCTGTGCTGCAGAACAACAGTATGTTTTCACTTTCCTGATTGACGTCATACGTTTCAACAAAACAATGCACATTTTTAAACCTATTTTAAACAAACATTGCGAATTGCACATAACAATTTGCTTAAATATGTATAATATATTCATAATACATCATTCCCATTTGTTGTGATTAGGAGATTTTAAAAAAATGTATCCCGAAGCAGTCTTTAAACAACAAAGTTAACTTTCGGGCATTTGGAAGCACATGAACACACCAAATCCATAAACTTATAGAGATTATCTATAAAACCCATGGATTCATCTGAAGTCTAGGCATTAATCCTCTCAACAAGGAGAATGAATGTCTCCTTGTTGAGAGGCATCTTCAGACATATATTCCAGAAATATATTCTAATCAGAATGTGAATATATAATGCTTAAAACAGATGACAGTATAAATGTATGAACATATCTTGCTCTAATATGAACCATAACCCCATTGGAGTGGAAGGTACGGAGCTGGTGAGTCGTGAGGTGGCCTGTGGGCAGCTGTAAAGGTTCTCATACATGTGAACAGCTGCAGCGTTAGTCTGTAATCAGAAACCAACAGCAGCCACACTCACAGACACAGTGTGTGTTTATTAATAAGACAGTCTTTTCATTAATGCCACATTCACTCTTCACATACTCAGTGTATTTCATCAGCCCCTTGCTTTGTTCTGTACGACGCCACAGCCTCTACAGAGATGCATCCTACACTCCCAACTCTGCTACTCATTATGTTGGCTTTTATCAGTTAACTACAAGAAAGCAATGGACAAGGGTCTTGTTTTACAAATCAGTTTCACCTCTTTCTGTAAAAACAGCTCAAACACTCCTCACAAACACAGAAGTCAGAGGAACACATATTAATGAGGTGCCATAAAAAGGTTTAAATATCTCCAGTGTAAACCATGAGAAGATATTGTTTAGGAGCACAATAGTCTTACAATTGATAAAGTCTCCTGGAATTAGAGACAAAACGTGTTCACCTTGAAAACTGAGTCCAGATGCTTTTACTTAAACCTTTTTTCCAAGATGTCCTGGATGACTGAGAACCTTGACAGACATATGAGCACAATACATATTTATGGTGGACATTTATGGAGTTATTGAAAGGAGTTCTAGAGTAACTAATTCTGAAGTCTGGTTATCTTCATGTGGACGCATCCGCTTCTAACGTCAGTCTGAGCATCTCTCATCCCAATAAAAGACGTGTAAAGGTTAATGGTGAATGTGGTCTGGACAGTGTCTCGTGACACGATTTAGCTCCATGTCAGCAACCGAGCACTCTTAATTAATACGGCTAATTCACGCGCGCGAAGCCTGTTTGTGCACGGACCTGTTGGACAGAGACTGCGGGCTGCACTTGTTTCCTCTGGAGCCGCAGAGAGCGCACTGTTGACAGCCCGACGCACGGCCTCACTGTGCTCCGGAGACAGGGATACACGCTCCAGGTCCGTTTGGACCTTAGTTCACACTACACACACAGCTTGCAGCGTGGTAACAGCGAGTCCGCGGAGCGCACACCTGTGGCTCTCCGCTTCACACTTACACTCACATTCACGCACACATGTATGAACTTACCGAGCCGCGCTGCTGCGTGTTCCTGCAGCGGCGGAGACGGCAGCACACAGAAGCAGACACAGAGCGGTTATGGAGCGCTGTTTAGACTGCAGCCGGGGCACACACGCCGTTCGCAGCCCGAGCCTCAGCCGCCTCTATTTACTCCCGCTCAGCTCAGACCCGCCCAGTGAGGAGTGTGCGCGTCTCTGCGCACGCGCCTCTTCTGTATTTAAAAAATGAGAAACACATTAAACTGACTCAGACCCAGTGTGACCCCTCAGAACCAAACCAGACCCAGTGTGACCCCTCAGAACCGAACCAGAACCAGTGTTAACCTTCAGAACCGGACTCAGACCCAGTGTGACCCCTCAGAACCAAACCAGAACCAGTGTGACCCCTCAGAACCGGACTCAGACCCAGTGTGACCCCTCAGAACCGGACTCAGACCCAGTGTGACCCCTCAGAACCAAACCAGACTCAGTGTGACCCATCAGATCCAGACTGGACCATATCCCTGCTGCTGGAGAGGGACAGTGTGACTTTAGTATTTGGTTAAAAATTATGGTGTGCTGTTTAAAGACAGATGGACCAGTGTGACCCAGTGTTTATCTGATTGTGGATCAAACACTACACAAGGGGCTCCACAGAGTTTTATTGGAGGCAGAGGAAACTAGGCAGCAGGTTTGAGAGGGCCAGAGGGATTCCCAGATTTGGGAACATACAAATAAAAACAGAATTCCATTATTTAAAATATAATTAAACCATTATTATTATTATTATTAGTAGTAGTAGTAGTAGTAGTAGTAGTATTATTATTATTATTGTTATTATTATTGTTATTATTATTATTATATATAAGTTTTATATAGCACTTTTCAGAAGAACTAATAATTATTGACAATAAAACATTAACAACATGTCAGATGTTGAAACTGAAATATTTTTACCATTTTTTTAATTTGATGGCAGCAACACATTTCTGTAAAGTTGGGACAGGGCCACATTTATCGTAGTCTTTTAACACCAGTCTGTAAAGGTGTGAGTAGTGAGGAGAGCAGCTGATGCAGTTTTGGGAGAAGACTTGTCTTGTCTCTGTTCTTGTGTGATGGAGTATTGTACCTGCTCAACAGTCCTGGGGCTTGGTATCGGTGAAATGTCTGGATTGAGGGCAGTTGCATCAAATTCAAAAAGAGATATTTTCATGATATGGTAAAAGTTCAGTCTGAGCATATGTTGTCCATGTTCTATTGTGAATAAATATGGTTTTGTAATATTTTTAAATTACTGAGTTTAGTTGTATTTATATTTTACACAATCATTAGATGGTTCTAAATAATCAAATATAAAAATTTAAAATAGCAGTAGAAATTTCTTCTTCTTCTACAATCTTTTTTCCTATTACATTCAAGCATAGCTTTTCAGTCTTCTACGGGTTTACTAATAATTTAAGATGTTACAATCCTCATCTCTATACATACAGAACACAGTGTGGACACATGGAGCTAACTCCTGAGATCAATTTATATTAGTTTGAGGTGTTTAGATTTGACAATTTAATCTATATTTAGTCTGATATATTCCATAAAACCAGCATTAGCAGCAGAAACTAGATCCAAGTTGAGAACTCTATACCTTATTTCCATGTAATGAAAAGAGGGACATGATTGAACAGGCACAGATGTGTTGGAATATGATGCATAATAAAGCATCAGTAGATTTGTTCCTTCAGTGAAGTCACTACTGCTTTAAGGAAAGAAGCTGAAAGAAGCTGCCCTGCTGGTTAATATGGTCTCATATTTACTTTGATCAGAACATTGGTTATCATTTGTTCTGTCTAACTGTTTGTACTGGGTCAACGGGCCTAAGTCCAGTCATGACTGATCTAATGTGTCATATACCAGCTGATTGTGTGGAATATTATGACAAATTAAAGAAATCATTTTATGCCAAGAAATAAATTGAAAAAGACTGATGTAGTTACACTTTATGTACAGTCAGGTGAAATGATGTAGTGGGTCCTAGTTTGAAGCAGATCAGGGGTAGATGGGTGGGGTCTATTGTATACATGGTTGAAGTTTACAGAGGACAAACAGAGCTGCATACTTCATGCATTCTTTATTCTGTTATAAGCATTAAAACATTGACTGTGCTACTATGTGGCAGCAGTCAATCACATGAAGAAAACTGATTCACAGCATTTTTAAGGCTTCTGTCACCGGTCAAACCTACAGAAGTAATTTGCATAATTCAGTGTGTTAAATCAATGCTCTGGACAATATGTACAGAGTGCAAGTGTACAAATTAGCTTCTACCAATATTCAGCCTGAAAAATCTTGTAAAAATGTATCAAAATCAAATTCAAGCAATTACACTTGAAGGTTCAGGGGCTCTTTATGGAGAACAGTTGGCCCAGACCTGACTGAAAACTTACAGCAAAACATCAAGCCAACAGTCTCAACTGCCCCTTACACATTTGTTTACAGTAAAATCCTTCCGTAGTGACAGTAGAGATTAGTAGTAGATTAGATAGATTTAATACAACTGCATCTTTTTAGTTCAAATTGTACAGTCATTGAAATGTTCAGACACACCAGGAACCAAATGTTCAAGGCAATGCTTTGTGATATCCGTGTGCTGCATCCTTTTGGTCTTTGGAGTTCAGACTGAGTGAGCCTCTGGAGCAGACCCTGGGCTTGGGGCTGATCCCAGGGCCTCCAGGCTTACACAGGAGGTGGGCTTCCGCATAATGCAGTTCAATGTCCACAGTGTGCGACTGGGATTAGCAGCATAGCTCAGTCCTTATTAAGTTAGTTGCGCATCAGGAATGCTCAAAAATATTGTCAACAAACACAAGGCTTTATAAATAATGCAACAATAGTACAAGTACAGACAGGACAACTTTTGTGTACCAGTGTCTTTGAGGAGACAGTACTACAGCCCTGGTGCTGACATGTGACTGACGTCTTAGATGTTCAGCATCAACTGTAAACAGGGCCAGAGAGATCAGATCTGAAGAACAGTGTGGAGTGTAAAAAGGAATAGATCCTGACTCCTATAAATGAAAATATGTCACTGACTTAAAGTAGTAAAAGCACTGCTGGTAGGAGCTGCTTAAGTTAGCTCTATTACTTTAATAAACTTCTTTGTATTCATTGATGGCTCCTCTGATCATCATTGAAGCATTTTACATCAGAGTTTGAACAGACTTCTATAGTTCACATGGAACCAGTGAGGAATGAGCCAAGTAAAGTAAACTTTGTTTCTATGAAGTATAATGGAAACAAGCAGAAAAGGTCTGTTGAAGCCAGTGTACTTTTGAATTATAAATGGAATCCAATGTAAATACCAGATGCACCCAGCAAAATACTTCGATAAGTAACACTTAAAAATGTTCTGCCTTCCAAAAACTAGTTTGTATCAGGTGATGTTTCTGTTGACCCTAGTGGATTCAAATGTCACAGATAGAACTACAGTGTTTGAGATCTGTGGCGGTGGCGGAACATTCTGGTAAACATTCTGGTAAAACTAGGAGCTGTCTCCTCTACGATACGCTGGGTGGGGGTCACACCAGTTTAATGCAAAGTTGGGGGCCCACACAAACTTTTTGGTTATTAAAACTCCTTCAACTCATTCTACTTGTGAAATGCCCAAAAATATAATCCCAATGAAATCCTACAAAAAAAAGTTACTTTTAATTGTGAACAACAAACAGGTATTGTGCTGGCTCCATTGCTACGTCTCTAGAGTGGAAATGGATGGACGGAGGGCGACAGTGGACGAACATGAGCCCAAAGTGGAGTAAAGTCGTGTTTAGCAGCAACACCACAATGAACCGGGCTCAGGGTTCACGTGGAGCAGCACATGTGACTGGAACCGGAGGGAGGTGCTCTCAGGTTCCAGTACCAGGGCAGTGGGACAGCCCGGCCTCGGAGGCAAGCAGAATCAGGAGGTGGGCAGTTCAAAAGAGATGAACTGCTTTAGTCTCTCCAGGTATTGGGCATACAATTCGATGTCGTTGTGGCCCGCCCCCTCCACCCACAAGGGCTCAACGGAACGTGGGCATCGCTCGTACATGGCCAGGCCGTGGGAGAAGTCAATCACCTCATCCTCTGTCCCGTGGATCACCAGCACCGGGGATGCCACCTTAGACACCTTGTCAATACTGAAGGTCAGAGAAACAAAGAGCCAGTTTAAGGATGAGAGATTAAAAGCAGGTAGAAGACAGAAGGGGCCTTGACAGAGACAGAGTGGGACCAAGTATGGACTACAATAAAACGAAGGTCACTGAGTGAATGGCCTTCAATCAGGTTTGCAAACTAAAAGATTTTAACAATTACATTACATTAAGTCATTTAGCAGATGCTTTTATCCAAAGCAACTTATATTTAGTTTCTATTTACCAGCTATATCAAATTCAGTTTAAAAAAAAAAAAAAAGCTGATGCCTGCAGCTCTCAGAATAGTAGTCATATCAAGAGAAAATCATTTACAATTCTTCCTAGAGAACCTATGGTTTTAGAAAGCATGCCATTCAGCTTAGCCTTCTACAGGAGTCTTTACAGTTTTATTTATTCTGAACAAAAATATAAACACTTTTCTTTTTTGCCCCCATTTTTTATGAGATTAACAGGCACTGCATGAGTCGTTAAAAAGTTCAGATGTGAGTAAACAGAACAACATGGCCAATGCAGGAGGTATAGAGTAACATTTTCTTTGTCTATAAATAAACTGTATTAATCTTTGGCATTATTCCCAATTGAATTGCAGTACCATTTTAAAGCTAAAGGTTGATGTTATAATAAAAAAATACATTGTGACATACAGTAGACATTGGTTTTACCTGGGAAAGGCGTCGAAGCAGTAGGTCTTGCGTGTTTCGGGGAAAGCCACCCGTAGACCGGACATGAGTGGGGAATGCAGGATGACTGCAGCACATTCATATCGAGAAGCCAGGTCGATGGTTGGCACAGTGCCAATGCTCTGACCATACAGGATGATGTTTTCTGGAGATACACTATACCTGTACAGCACACAGGACAAATCAATATCAGTTTATATTCTTATGGACAGTTTTAAAGGGAAACAGGACAAATAGAATTGAGTTGTAATCCTAGTTTAGCTGTATCACTACACTGTGGGTAGAGTTGGGTTCATGTTTATTTAAAAGGATCCCCATTAGTCTTCATTGATGTGAAGGCAATTCTTCCTGTGGTCCAGATGGGGTTCACTGTCTTTCCATCGAGACTAGAGCTTTTTACTGGGGTCAGTAATGCCAAAAACGCTAACCAAGAACGAGGATGAGGATCATGTGATGGTTTAATAATAGTGTTTGACTTTGCATGACTTCTAGGGCTAAACAATGGAAACATGTTTGTGGAAAATAAATTGAAAGACTGCAGAAGAAAAATAAATTGCACTGTACTGTGTTTAGCTGGACTTAATGTGTGCTAGTCCAGTCTTGGTCCCAACAGAGGCGTGCAGTTGATCTTACAGGAGTGAGAAATCAAGTTCTCCAGCCACACGCCTCCCATTTTCAATCAGAGGATATGTCGCTGGGACAGGAGGCTCTGAACCTGTACTCCGGCCCAGGACAGAGGGTTTGAAGAAGTACAGGAGGTGCTGCGCTTGCTGTGTGCTGTGAACTGATGTGTAATCAGAGCAGGGATTGTCCTGTGGCCCAGCTGTGAATAATCGGTGGCTAGAACACAGCCAGTGTGATAAGCAGCTTTACTGATAACTCATGTGCCATACATGGATGGACAAAGCTGGCAGAAAACTAGAACAGTTTTGCAGAAAAGACTTTGAATCTGGACTATACAATTTCACAGTTTATAAAACATTTAGTAATATTATTTTGTCTGTGCACTTCATGTCTTCAGATACACTGACCACTAACTGTGGTGTGGTTCATAATATAAAGAATGACAAATAATGTTATGGTCTTCTCATGTGACGGACATTTATATTTTGCTTCAGAATCATCATCCAAACAGCATTAAATTAAAGTGTTGTGCATCTAAATAAAAAAGTCCTGGGCTAGACCTGTTTTATTCCTAAATTTAGTCCTGGGTCAATTTTTAAAAGTGATTTCGCTCATGCTTTGAGGAGTGGAACTTAGTCCAGAGCCTTGTATTTCTTTAGAGTTTCTAAATCAAATGTAATTATCTTCACATTTTACAGGCAAGAGCTTTAGGTCAAAGAGCATTCAAATATTGCGGCTCATTTTAAAAATAGTTATTGCATTTCAAATGTTTTTGTATCATGATGCAATACTATATAGTAGTAGCCTTCTGTACAAGCTAATATACAGTAATTATGATCATGACTTTGATTACAACTTCACACACCACACTATACACTATTCACTCACCTACTGCCCTCTTATAACCTTGCGTTGCAAGATTTGTGAGTTTACAAACTCACTAAAATCAATCTTGACCTGCTCCAAGTGAAGTTTTCATGCCTAAACCCTGTCCTTACTGACTTGTTGTGTTGTGTTGTTGTGTTTTACCATTACAAACAAAAACAACATGTACCGACTATGTATGTGGAGCAGTTCTGATTAGGTTATCCCTCTTCACTTGTGACACGTTTAATACTTACTTCCTTTCTGTTTCAAAAGATTGGTACAGTTGATGCATATGTACAACAGACTAATGTGGACCATGTGCAGATTTATTGAGAAGCTGAGCCACTATTTCAGGTTATTTCAACAAAAACAATTCAACTGCAGCATAAGAAATGAATTTTATCAATAATGGCAAATAATCTAATCTATTTGCTATCTCTCAGATTATCTTCTAACTAATCACAGCAACAGCAGGTATGAACATAAAGTCAGAGGAAGTGACTGTGCAGAGTGATAATGTGCAGGAAATGTGTGCAGTGATCAGGTTGACACTGTAATAGCTTATCTCCTTCAAGGTGGAAATGCATTCATAAACAATTATCTCTGTCTCAGAGAGTTTACAGTCCACTGGCCCGAACAGGTGACCCCTGAATCTTTAGCAGTCTAGTGAAGCATTTGAACAACAAAAAAAAAACATGTCAGTGATAGTTCTCAGTGAACGTCTTCACCTTGAAAACTGAGTCCAGATGATTTTACTTAAACATTTTGTTATTTGATATATAGATTATTTGACACTAGACAGGAAACAGAGTGAGAGGGCAATGGCACTGACCCAAGGACCCAAGCTGGAATCAATCGGGTCTGTATGTGTTATGCGCTCTACCAGGTGTGCCACCAAGGCCCAAAATAAATATTTTTAATTGAGAGAAATACGTCAAAAGAAATCAGTAGCGAGTGTTTGGCTTTTGTTATAAAGCTTCAGATTAATTTTTCACAAGATCTTATAATGTACACAATACTTTTATTTTATTTGTTTATATTTTCCCTAAAATAAAATTATAAAGTTATTGAACATAAATTTTCCTCGGATCCCTCGCTCACCAGACGAGGCCAATATGAAGAACACTCTGATGCATGGACAAGGGTTGTTATAATGTTATAACTGTGAACTGTAAACTTTCAGACTTTGACTCTATCAATACACCATTCATCTGCAGCAAGTTAATATCAATAAGTGCATTTTAAATTAATAAATGATTAGTGATGTCTCTGATCACAGAGAGAAGAATTAGGCTTCTACTTCAATCAAGTCAGAAAAATATCTTTACTAAAAAATAACCACCTATCACCACAAATTAATTATAATTAATAAGAATAATTACACCCACACTCCTGTCTCACAGCTAGAGCCTTGTGAATTTAATCTCTGGGCCAGGAAGCCTCTCTGTCAAAAGGTTTGAACTTTTGGCTCTTTTCTTCCAAATGGAACCGCAAGTTATTCTCCATGCTCCATCTTTACCGCCATCTAATGCTGCTGAAAAGTGAGGAGACTTATGTAAGAGACATGAGCGAGGGCACACTGGAGCTTACTACACAGAAGACAAACTCACAACAGAGGAATAAAAACCTACCCAAACCCTGGTGTTGAACAAGACACAACCATTTTTATGAACAATGTAATATGAAGACCAACAAAGACTAGAAAAACTGTTGTATGCCATAGTTTATCCTGGTCAATGTTAGAACAGGCTTTTGAGTTTGAAGAGGAAAAAAATCCACAGACATTTAAACTGCCCACAGTGAATGACTGTGGAATGTAAGGGTTAATAGAACCCACAACCTCCGTGCTATAAGGAAGGAAATGCTAATGCTTAGTCATGGTTTGATTTTGCCGCTAAATCAATGTCTTGTTATCACAATAGCTTATAGGTCTCGATATTGTCGTAGTCTTGTGTCGTATCATATGGTAGGTTTTTCGGGCAAAAAAATATGTATATATAAAAATTTATATTCTTCCAGCTGCATTGTAACAGAGCATAAAACACTACATAGACCATTATTTTTTGCGCTTAGCCCACAAGCCGGTGTTGTGAGGAGTGCAGCAGAGCATAAACACAGAAAAGAGAGAAAACTACTCACAACCTGTCATCCTGAAAGGTTTTTTCAGATAAAAGACAAGTTTGACAAAAAGAGACACCACCACATCTACCTCAGAACAGAGCAAGAACTGAAGAAATCACAAAATGTATCAAGGTTAGTTAAAATGGTGTCAAAGTATAAAACCCTGTCAAGAATATACATTAGTCTACTTGTTCCCTACAATGGCACAAAAGCGGAGCTATACGGAGCTAATCAATTGTTAGTGCACATTAATAATGTGTAAATATCAGTTGGTGGCCAATGCTGTCCTGTTCTGTTCCTTGTACCTCTTTCACCACAGACTGCTACGGTTGAAGAGCAAACTTAAACTAGCACTAAAGAAAAAAAGTGCATGCACTTCTGAAAATCATGGCAGGGCCAGAACAAGGAAGGTGGGAGCCCATGGGTTACAGCCACATTTGGCTCCCCAAAGACTGGTGTTATCTATTGTTTTTTGTAGAAAAAAAACGAACACTAGATTAATGTATTTTAAAGAAGGTAGAAAATATGCATATTTTTAAATGAACTGAACGTGATTACTTTGATTACAAGCTTAATTGTATTTCAGAGAGCGTAATGAATTTGACATTTTATTATATAATAAAAAATAAAGCATTTTAAACTCTGTAACTGAGGAGATTCGTTATTAATCATATACAATATGATTGTTTTATTTAATTGGTTTGTCTCAAAAATAAACAATAATGCATCTAATTTGCAAACCATGGCATTATATATTCTCAGTTATGATATTTACAGTACATACAGACTAATAAAGATAGTTTTTTTTTTCTTTTTCTGAAATTAAATTAGTAAAAACCGTAACTTGTAAGGCAAAATTAGTAAACTACAGTACAACTACAACTTATAATATACCATAACTATAGTTTATATAGTATAAAAAGAGCTATGAGAAATATACACATGTACTCTAGGTGTTTGGTTGCATTAGCTTTATCTGTTCTTATCCAAATGGAATAGTTAGTAGTTTTTTAGAGTGTCAGACCTCTCATAAGGCACAGCACACAGCCATCACTTTTATTACTTTTATTTACTATTTACTTTTACTTTATAAGTTTTACGCGTCGTTGCAGCACTAATGTAGACCACAGTTAAACTCATACAGTAGGGCTTTTAAAAAACTAATTTAAAACCATGTAGGCCATGCATTTGCAGACTTGTTTAAGAACCAATATAAATATATCGTCCAAGTGCTCCTTAAAGTAAAATGTTAGTTATAAAACAGTGGCTATTTCTGTTCATGACTTGCTTGAGCCTAAATATTGAAATGAGGAATGGACATTTCCCACAAAAATTATATAAAGTATTTAAACTCACAATTTGAATATTATTTGCATATTTCTTTATTTAAAGCGGTGCATTACTGAAGAGCCAGAGTTTTTGTACTAGTGTGTTACCTCTGGCATAAGCGGTACTGCATCCAGTGTACGTTGTACGAGCACGAACAAACAACAAAATAAAGAACAATCTGCCGGTTTTCAGTACGCTGGAGCTTTGTCTCTTCGCTGTGTGTAATTTTCAACTTTGCCGTTTGCATTGCTTAGTTTACGTTTGAAGGCAAATCAGGAAATGAGAACCAGGTAAACAAGCATGCACGCGCATTACGTCATGTTTGCTGACTGGAGCCTATCCCAGCAGCTAGGGCCCTTAGGCAGGGTACACTCTGGACAGTGGCCAGTTAGTTGCAGGGCTGATAATTAGACAGACAGTGACAGACAACCATTTACTCTCACATTCATTCACTAAGGACACTTTAGATTTACCAGTTGACCTATACATGCATGTCTTTGAGCGGTGGGAGGAAGCCGGAGTACCCCGAGAAAACCCACGTTAACACAGGAAGGACATAGTTGGCTTAGGGTGTTAGAGATGACAGGGGTTTGAACTCACAACCTTCTAGCTGTGAGGCAGTGTTGTTTTTGGTGGCCTGTTTTAATTTTAGTTTCTGTCTAGTTTTTATTAGTTTTAGTCACATTCATAATCTTTTTAGTCTAGTCAAGTATGTGTGAACTAAAAGTGTGAGCATTTTGTCTAATTTTAGTCATAATTATCCATGACTGAGGATTTCTGGTTTGGCATCCTATGGCGTGAGACTGGTGGATTTGGGTGCTCCTGTATAGTTCACTAAAATAACCCCATGGGTGTTGGACGGACTTGTTGTGAACGTATTTAGCTTTTAAGAGTTTATTTTATCTCACTCCACACTGATATAACCTAAGCTTGCACACAATTCAGCGCACCTCACCTAGACATGTTGAAATAGTTTGACTGAAATAGTTTGTCTCGGTTGGTTCCCCAGTCTAAGTAAATCTAAAGGCCATATAACTTTCATTGTATTGTATTGAGCTTGTCTTTTTTGGCTTTCTTCTGCCCACTACTCAGGCTAGAGTCTTTATCTGGGTCAGAATTTTCTCTATGACCAAGGTCAGATGGACTACTTTTTCTTTTCAAATGTTTATCCATCTCTATTACCTTTTATGGATAACCTGCGGCGTTGTCTCACTCGCAGGACGACTATGTACTTTCGTATTTAGCACGATACTGCCCTCTAGTGAAAGAGCGTGTAAATGTTCACTAAACGCCGCTCGATTAAAGTACCAATCAAGTGAAATTTTTAAATTTTCCACAGCACACTATTGTAATGCGGCACACTGGTTGAAAAACACTGCTATAGACATTCAATTTTCACAAGGACCTCAATAACCCACCCCCTGGAAATGTTATACATTACCATTATTCATTGCAAATGTAATTGATGATTTTATCTTAATCAGTCTGAAACAGAACAAATTTCAGCTGCACTGTTGTGTGAATCTTTAAAAGCCCATTTATTATCTCATATTCTTCACAGTTGGGGTTGTATCTATTCTGGTACTTCCAGGTGAGAAGTTGTGCTAAGTCCTTGTTTCCATCTTTCCCTCATCTTCCTCATAAACAAGAGTAGGATGAACAGTTAAATCCCTAACAGAAATCTCAAAATTTTATAATACCATTCAATCCTATGATGGTTTTGATGTACAGTGGTGGAATTTCGCTTTGAGTGTGATCCACAGGATCTCTTTCTGTGCCCGTCTTACAGTTTAGAGTGCAGTTTACAAGTAATTTCTCAAAAACAAGATTGTCACAGATGTTTCCAGCTACGATGGATGTTTGTGATAGATGTGCTGGTTCACCTTGCAATCTTACCCACATGTTCTTCACCTGCCCAGCCGTTTCAAAAATTTTGTTATTTTGACACCATGTCTAAGGTTCTCTCAGTATCAGTCTGTGCTGTCTTTGGCCTTCCTGAGGAATACACACAGTATTCATCAGCACAGTTGGAGGTTCTTTCTTTTACCTCTCTAAATGCCAGACGTTATCTCCTCCTACATTGAAAGTCAACAAACAGAACAATTATCTGTACAGGCAATATAGTATTATGCCTATAAAACTGTAAATCGTATTTACAATTGTATTTATAACATTGTGTTGCATCCCTTATTTGTGTTTAATTCTTTAATAAATGGAGCCAGCTTCCAAAAGTAATTTGACTCATTGTTTCTTATTAATACCACAACACTGGTCCAGTCATAACTGATTTCTTACTGTAGTATTGTATATGTGTTGGCAATAGGATATAACAAAAATGAACCAATGTTAACCATGAGGATTCTAGTCTTAATAAATACTTAAAAATAGAAAAAAGTTTATAATGTTATTATAAATAAATCACTCTGAAATATTGAAATGTTTTTGTGACATTTAAATCATGATGACTATTTGCACAAACACATCAAAATCTTTGGTAATTATATAAAACATTTAATTAAAAAATATATATATGAAAATATGAAATTATACACACAACATATTGCACTATTTCCGAGCAGGAATAAAATAATCCTAAATTGAAGGAGAGAACAAAGAAAGAGCTTCTGAACTGGGTCTTCTCCTGGGCTCTTCTTTGGGGTATCTGGGGGTCTTCTCTGGGAGTCTTCTCTGGGGGTTGCACTGTATGAAATAAGACATAAAAAAAAAGCAGAAAAACATTATCAACTCATTAACAAAGCATCAGGGTTGTGTTTGTATGTGAATATAAGAGGCTATGAGCGCTTACTGTAAATTATTTTATGATATGTATAAATTGCCTATACACACCTGTGGAGACAGCAGCAGATGTGGATGGGGCAGAGGAAGCAGAAGCAGCAGTGGGGGACCAGGGCTCACCGGAATCAAAAGTCAGCTCTGTCATGACAATATATATATAAATTATATTATTAAATATTTATACAAGTTAACATTTGAACATTACACCAGTCACAAACAACACATTTCCCCTGTGTGGCTTGTCCACACTCCTGTCTCTAAATGCCCTGCTGCTGCTTCTGTCTTGCACTGGTCATAATCCATGGACCCGCTGGTCTCTTGTGAGATAACTAGTGGTTGAGAAAAGACAGAACGGTAGAGTACTTCCACTTTTGTCCCTAAACCACTTATCTTCTCCATCTACTTTAAATACATGTTCCTCAGGCCCTTTCTGCACACTTTCTCTGGATAAACACATAAACTCGTCAGTGGAAAACTAGTTGCAAAGTACGGCAAATTAGCTCTTTAGCTAGCTAGTTGGCTCAATATATACGACTCTAATAAATTAAATGTCGTTTTTTGCTACTTACCAGAGTTTTTCAACCCCCTCACACACTTTCCTTTGAGCAAGATTCCTGGCTCTGTAAAATTACAAAAATGTTTTGTATCCCGCAGTTTGGGATTTCTGCCTCTATGGTCCGCCTCCGATCGTATCACGTCACTACTAGAGCAAGCTCCTGATTGGTTAACGAGGCGCGAATTTTCGCCAAAGTTCAGATTTTTCAACTCGGGCGAATAAAGCGTTGGACGCGCCACAGGATTTCCACGCGCATCAAATTGAGTCTTTGCAATGACTTAACATGTAAATCACTCGTGCTTAACTCGCATTTGGTGTGAACGCACCTTTAGGCTCTTTTTAATTAAGTCTGTCTCAACATTGATAACTGCTAAATTTGTTCACCTTCTCTCACTGCAGGCTCTTGCTTTGGGCTGATCGTGTAAAGTAAAAATTTTGAATTTTTATGATTTTCAACAGCCTGCGGAAACAGAGGCTTGTGAGGAGTATCTGGTCATTCCTGAGAAGCTTATACTGTGTTGTTTTTGTTTGAAGTGCTGCAAGCAAAATGATGCCTCAAAGACCAGCACCAATTGGTTTTACGCACAGAACCCAACGCGTCTTATGCACATGCATGACATAAACCCACTGCTTATTATAAGTATATGGAGGATCATATTCAGATTTGCTACGTGCCTTCTTTCTCTCGCGATGCGGACATTATTTTAGCCTACAATTGACAGTGGTAGATTTCACACATGGGACACAAAGAAGAGATGAGTAGGCTACTAGTAATGAGTATAAGAATTACACAATTATACAAGTGCTATATACGGGTATTTGCGCTGGTGCATTGTTTACAGTGTTTACAGTAGTAGTGATGGGTGATGATTGAACTGACCGCCCATTTGGCACTCACTTTGATTAGTTAATGTTGTAGTCTTTATTTAAACACGTTGAGGACATGCGGACTCCTCACAGAAAGACCAGAGTCGGCCGGGTTTTGAACTCACAACCTTCTTGCTGTGAGGCAGGAGTTCTAACCACTCTGCAACCTTTTTAGCTGACAAAAGGTCCAGCGGAACCTCTGGTTAGAACATAAGCTGAAATTTAAGTAAACACTATGTAAACAGAGGGCATCACTTTCAGATTAATAAAGAACAGGTGTAGTCAGAGTGTAGACTACAGTGACTGTTTACATGCAGACCGTACGCCGATTAAACTCATAGCTCTATTAAGGCTTTGCAGATGGAGTTTCCACCTAATCTGTGTTTACATTTACAAGAGAGAACCGAAGTATTCCATCAGCTCAGGCTAATGCAGGATTCATGTGTCTTTAGTACTTCACAGCGTTAAGCCGGATTTAAAGGATAAAAGAAACCAGTGTCTAAACGACTAAACATGAAAAGGCGCTACGGCAAAAAAAAAATAAGTTTGGGCTTGACTACTAGTCAAAGTTTATTATACCAGTTGTGTGATAGACTTAACGTTTTGGACACAGCACTTGAATATTATTAAAAAATATATAAAAATCCTCCATTTCATCATGATGGCTTTAATATTTTAAAAACAGGTGACAAGTAATGCACACCTAACACCTTACTGGTCCAGCTAATGAGCCTTTGTCAGAGCATGAGCATCCTTGTCATGCTGGCTGTAAATGACAAGCAGGAAAGATAAAATTCAAATAATACAAAGAGAACGTATCTCACCCAATATTATATGCATTTTTATGTGTGGATCTGATTTGTATATCTCTGTACATTAATGATTTAGCTGTTTGTTAATTCAGATTGATTTTTTTTAAATAAAATCTATAATGGGTGAGATACGTACTTTGTATTATACGCTTTTTCTCTCTCCTGCTTGTCCTGTACCTTCATGTTGTAAATGGTAAACAGTGTGCATTTATATAGCGCTTTTTTGCACCCTTCTCGGGCCCCCAAAGCTCTTTACCTCGTGCTTTCATTCACCCCATTCACACACATTCACACTTAAGGCAGACAGAGCGGGTGACTGCAATAAACAGCCTTCTCCAACCACCACCAAACTCACACATTCATAAACCAGTGCAAAGGACCCTTGCGTTTCTTCCGGCCTTCTATATGCCCAGTTCCTTGGCCCAAAACTGCCGAGTGTACTGCCTTTCCGAGCTTGTTTAACAGCTGTTGGTTCTTTTGTGGCGCACAAACTGTATACTGACACACATTAGTTCTGGCACGGATCCGGTTCATAGATTGTAAATAAAATGGATGTAATCTTCACATTGGTCCCCTATTTATCAATATTGTCGTTAGGAAAAAAGGCAATAAAATGGCGGTTACATTCGGGCTTTTACTGCATAGTAAAACATTAGTTTTCAGATAGCATAAAGTGACATATTAATCATTGGGTTTCTCCTTATATTTCCACTTTTGGAGCATGCCCTCTGGTGGACGGTGGTATATCGCTGTATTCACATCAAGGACCATTTAAGAGGTTTCATGAGAGAAGCTTGGTTTATACACTGTAATTGTCGTGCTGACCTGGTGGAGGTGTGGCTGGCTTCTGTGTGTGTTTCTGTGTTGTGGGTCGGCATGTCGGGTTTTTTCTCCTGCGTGCCGCCTTCCCTGTGTGCGCTCTGTATGCCGGCGGCGCACGTGACTGTGCGCGCTCCAATTCAGGCTCGACCAGGTGATTTTAATAGGGAAAATTGGAAGCGCACCTGGTTCAGTGTTTAAAAGACACGCATTAGTCATTTGAAAGAAGTACAACGGGAAGAGTGGTCGGCAGAGGCGCAAATTCATTCACTGTGAGGAACTGGGACTTTTTCTTTTGATTATGACGGACTATTGGTAAGCTTACATTGACTTTTATTTCATAGATTCTCGTTTGAATCCTTTTTCTGTTCATTTGTTTGGTATTTAATGTGGTTAATGTTACAAGTGAAGTTTGAAAGCATTTAATACTGCATGGTTTAAACAAGAGAAACTAGTAACCATGACTAAAGGCTTGGGTTGATTTAGTGTTGATTGTTGCTTGTAAAGTGTAAAAGAAAGGACCAAGCTGTGTTGCCTGTAAAATGCATTTGACAATTCCTGTGTTAGCAAATACCTGATTATTTAAAATGTTTTCTTTTTTCTTATTTATGTAAAGGTTTTCACCTGTTGCATGTAATCCTCCTACTACATCAACTGATCAAATAAATATTTTCTGAGTGAAATCACAAGTCTGGTCCTTTTCAAGTGTAGGGCACCTCACAGTTAGAAAACACTTGACAGTATATCTAGTAAAATTTTGAATACGCTTATCTACTACTGATTGGACTGTACACATTTACATCATCCAATGTAATTAAAAAACAACTGATTGACAAACAAATAAGGCATATCATTTTTTTTCTTTTTGTCTTTTAACCATATATTAATTAAGTTTTATGATAGAGGAACTATATTTATGGTGATTTAAAACATTTGCAACACATTGCATATTTTATGACAATTTATTAAAATTACAGTATTATTTAAAACAATTACACATCTAGTAATAGTAGTCTAGTAATTGTAACTTTGTAACAAGCTAAACATGTATTAAAAAAAATTAGCAAACTACAATTTCTAAAAGAAAAAAAATGGTGCACAAAATTGTGAATAAAGCAATTACTTACAAAAGACAGCCTATTCCAAGTTATTATTTGTGTTTAAAATATATTAGTTTCAGTTAACAGTAATATACAGTAGCTTAGACAGCGTTTGTGTTTTATAATAAGAAGCACCCATATAACTTTTCTTTGTTATTTGCATTCTATACTGCACCCTAGATTAGGACACTAAATACCCCATCTGTTGAAACCAGTTGGTCACCCCACACACACACGTTAAGGATGATTACCTTTTATAGTTATTCAAACCAGTTTGTGTCAACTTGTTAACAGGCCAAAATCACCCGGGTATGTAAATTTTAGATCAGGGTCATTTAGGTAGTTACTGTTGTCATTATCATTTAAAAAGATTACATTTACATTTATTCATTTAGCAGACACTTTTATCCAAAGAGACTTACATTGTTCTACAGTAATTACCAATGTCACAGCCACTGTAGGCAAGGTGGGTCAAGTGTCTTGCCCAAGGACACAACGACAGTATGAACAGCGGGGAGAGCGGGAATCAAACCACCTACCTTCCGGTTGAAAGACGACAGATTAAACAGATGTTTGTTAATAAATGGCTTCACCCAACCACTAACTATGAGTGAAAAAAAGATTTTTGTTTTATTCAAATTCTCTGAAAAATGCTCAGGGGACGAGGTGTTGGATTCTTGACCTACGCCCTCCTTTCGGGGTGCAGCCTTTTCACCTATTTCTCAGTTTTGAAGACAGAAGCAGTTGGGATCAGGGGATTTTTTATAACAAAAACTGGATAGAGGAAACAGCAGCAGTTATTTTATAAAAAAAAAAATAAATAAATAAACGTTCAATGCTGACTAAATGTGACAACCTTTGCTTTTGAAGGCTTGTACTGTACTGTTAAATTAATATATTCCTGTAGTGTTTAATTTGGATAGAAGTATGTATAATAGAGCTTGGAAATAAAGACATGGTACAAAATGTTGCTATTTTCCTACTTTTTTTTTTTTATAACTTTGAGATTATAAGTTAACTACACTTAATGTTATTTGTAGATGTAAAATTATGAACAGAAGGGTGACTGGCCCCTGTGCTCACTGGATCCAAGAATTAATATGAAAAGTATTTGTATAATTTAATTTGGTCTACAACCAGTAGGTAATCCAGTGTGTGCTAGGTGGGCGGGGGTAGTTCAATATGGAACGAGCAAAAGTGAATCAGTGTATGTACCACTGTACTAACAAAGGCTGCGGCCCGCATCAGTTTTGATTGTTATGGGGCACAGAGTGTGCTCCTATTTCAGGCCCAGTAGCGGTTTGACTAACTGATATTAGACAGACATTTTTATGTATTCGGGGCAACTTTGGCCCAGATAATAATAATAAAAAAATAACCTTTTTATTAATTGCAAGTAATTTTTGCCTGGTTCTACCAGACTCTCGTACATTTCATTTGTACAGAGAGTCTGGCCTCGCTCCATTGACAAGCGTTTACTTCCTTGTATGCGGGAACTCTGTTGAAGTTTAAAACTATTGGATCTGCCCAGAGTCACTCAGGATCTGCCATAGCCAATCGCTAACGTGTGGTCGTGACGTATGTAATGCGCCGAAACCGACTGGAAACAAGTCACTGCCTATGTTCGCTGTTTGGTCCTACAAAAAATTGATTTCTGGAAACCTAAGAATATACAGCGATCCCAGACTAAGTACTAAAGCGAAATGAAATTGAGCGGAAGTATGTAGGAGGGCGGAGCCAGGCTAAGTAATTTGACTGTGTCTCATAAAATCAGAATTGGCAAGGAGACAACTGCTATGTGGAATGTGGATTCCTTTTGAGTAGAAATGCATATTGCAAATATTTTTGTTGCAAATAAACCTCCCATAGTTGATAACAACTGTAGTTTTAACTAAATATATTAATTCATCAATCATTTGTATGACTTGTTGAAAAAAATCAGTTCTGCTAAATATTTTAATATTCGTATCAATTCAAAGTACGCCCAAATCTATTTTCTTTTATTTTTTAATCAAAATCAAACACTGTGTTTATTATTTCTGAAAAAAAATTCTGCAAGCAATAAGTTTGTTGCTTATTTTGTTTAAAAAAATGTGAGCTATAGTTTCAGTGCTCACTATTTTGATAATCGCATAATATTTTCTTATACAATAAAGTATGTGTATCTTGATAAGTATCTAATTGCCAGGTGCTTGCCAATACATACCCCTAATGGCTTGCCAGTGACTTGCTTGACCCAAACTACGACTTGACTTACTTGACAAAGCAGTGACTTGACTTTCACAAATATTGACTTGGACTTGCTTGACACTTAAAGTTGTTGAGACTTACTGGCACACGTGACTTAGTCCCACTTCATTAATCTGTAACTGTGGTGTCCGACAGCACTTGAACACATAAAAAGCTATGGCAAACAAGCTTGTTCTTCTAAACTTTTTACAAGCACAATAACAAGATACCCAATGGCAGGCCTAGCCTTTAGATATGTCTTTGTTGGTGTAAAAATGAGTGAGTATGCTGCTGTCCAGCTCAGGCGCATGCTCAGTGCGCTGTGTTGACCTTAATCAAAGTTAGCCATATACACGCAGCAGTTCAGTGTATTGTATCTTTAGTGCATATGTATTGGCGCCGGATTGTGTAAAAGTGAAGTGTAGTTGGAATATGTGTAGCTCCAAAAAGCTATCTACAACCTTAATCTTACTGTGGGAAAGGTTCCCGTAATGCTCACTTAGCTTCGCCCTCAAACCCGCATAATAAACTGATCAGAAATGAGTGCTGCAAGAGATTATATACCTTCAAAAAGTGGTTACCATTACTTAAATGAATGACACTTTAAATTATTGTATTTTAGTTTCCCTGTCTGCAGCACTAGGCCCAGGACCCCAAAGCTAATCCACTCACTTGTTCCTCAAGACCTGCCAGGCAGCCTCGATGTCCGCGTACAGGTTCTTCTCGGATGGCCTGCCGCTGCTCACTCCATAACCTGAGTAATCGTAAGAGAACACGTTGCAGTTGATTCTGGAGCCGAGGCCAATGTAAAAACTGCACATCTGGCCCAGGTCCACAGCGTTCCCGTGAGAAAACAGTAGTGTGTAGCGGCTGTTGGGGGCGCAGCGGACGAACATGCAGCTGACCCAGTTACCCCTGCTGCTCCTGGTGCTCAGCACCTCCACCGCATCGAGCTCCCGCTGGGAGTACTGCCAGTCCGCCCGCTCCGTCAGGTGAAGTCTCGTCACGCCATTAGCATCCGTGTGAACGGAGTACGTGGGCTCCGGCGGAAGGAACGCCAGCTTAGCGGCGATGCGACTGGGACAGGGCGGGCAACAGAAGAGCCAGCAGAGCTCGCCCAATGAAAAGCCATTCATCCTGGGGCCTTGCTCGGGCATCTGGGCGCGGTTAGGCGCTGGCTTTGCAATGCGTAAACAATAGTCAGTCTCTAGGTGCTGTGACAGGTGTCTCTGTGCTAGCGGCTAACGGCTAAACCCGGGGCGCGTGTAGTACCACTTACTCTAATGGCATCTTTACGTTCGTAGTACAGCACATATCATGTGTAGAGCGTTCAGACACCATGTCCTGTGAGTCGCGAATGAGAGAGGGCCAATTTAATGATAAAACCTTACAAAAACACTATGCTGTTTCCATCGAAAGCTATCGCCAGACCACTCTTCCGTTACAACCGGAAGTTAAGTGGTAAGTTACTGACTGCTGAATGCCTTAAAGTCATGTGTCGTGGGGAAAATATTTTATTTCACATGTATTTACATTACAATAAGTTCAGAAAATATGTAGCTACATTTAACCCTTTACTGAGGTTTGTGCATCTGAAGTGGAGTGGACTGCAGTTTAGTAGATGAATTTAGGTTAAAATAAATAAATGCAATTTTGATTATGACTGAATATATGCCTTATTGAGATAAAATGTGTGTCATCAGATTACTGTCCACTTACACATTACAACAAAATTACCGAGTTTGGCTGCTTTGATTACACAAATATAACTGCAGCAAGTAGGCTAAAAGGCAATGCTAAATACGTGTAAGCCAGTGCTTAATTTGTGGTTGAACACTTCCTAAATTGGGACTGGGACCAATTTGACTGCCTCCAACACCTCCTTTTTATTTTCAGGAGAAATTTTTAAAACTATGGAAGCCGGTTTTTGCCATTTAGAAAAAAAAACCCACAGAAAGTCATAATTACGAGTTTTAAAGTCATAATTATGAGATTAAAACTCATAATCATATATTATCAATTCTGCTTCCAGAATTGATAAAGTGTCTTGAAATTAGAGACAAAACGTCTTCACCTTGAAAACTAAGTCCAGATGCTTTTACTCAAACCTTTGTTTCAAGATGTCCTGGAAGAAAAAAAATTGTACATGTCTAATTGGTCTGCATTTATTGTGGGGCCTGGTGTACGTGTTAAAAGAAAAGAAATTGGCTAGTTTGGTTGGTGTTTTTTCAACATTACAGATCAAAATGAGTAAACTGCCTTTAATATCATTAACAAACATTTTAAAAGCTCTTAAAATGAATTAATATAATACTGTAATTGTATTACTGTAAACAATAACACAAATCGTTTGTTTTGGTTCAAGCTAGCACCCAGTGTGCCAGCTTGAACCAGTCGCTGCAGATCTGCAGGTGTGCAGGCAAACATGAAGCCTACTGGGAGAAGCAAAGGTGAGTTTGAATACTGTGAAACTTTTGTATGTTTAAATTTGTTAATTCTTTATTTCTCAGGCACCATGTACAAATACATTAATCTCACAAGAAAAGATATGCTTTGTTCCAGATTTAGAACTTTAGACTGTCTAGGGGCTGATTCCGTTGTTTGATGGTTTGAAATGAAAAGGCTGATTGTGCAAAAGCAGAGCATCTTTTAGGGATTGTGCAGTTTTTGTGAGTTGTGGACCGAGATGTTTGGGTCTCATCATTTACTCAAGATAACAGATAATTTGTTAAACTCGTTTTTGCAGCCACCCAGGCCAGAACGCCTAATAGGAGTGTGTCATGTGACAGATGTCCCAGGACTAGCTCTACACCAACAAAAAGGAAAAGGTGTGACTCCAGCTAACATCCAGATGGAAGTGAGAGCATTATGGACTGCACAAGGTAATGTGTTTAGTCCCATTCTTCGTTTTTTTTACTGTTATAGTGCAATTACTTGTTTTTATTACTCTAACAAGAACACATGAGGTGTGCCATAAGCTATCATTTTATTGTCATTAAAATGGTCTAATTTAAGAAATAAAATCATGTTTAAATGTTTATTTTATTTTCAGGACCTGGTTACTGTTCTTGTGTCACTTCACTGTTGAAGATACTTCATCCTTCAAGTTTGCTGCTGTCTATCATCTTAGATTCAGTCTCTGAAAACTGCAATTAACACTATAGTTTCTGAGACTTAGCTTTACTTTGACTAATGTAAACACTAGTACACTGTTGAATACAATCAAGATTATTTAAAATTTTGGAACAGCTCGAGAAGTTATGATCAGCCTGTTTAACACTGGCTCTTGCATTGCACCATATTTGCTCCAAATAAGTGCAACTGACAGTGACTTTCAAACACAAAGTAAAAAGCCTCTGTCCTGACTTATATTTCAATGTTTTATTTATATACCATACCACACCACTATAATTAAAAATCCAGTGGTGGAATTCTCTGTAAGGACAACACAAGAAGGTATGAGCCGTACCTGCTGGCCCAGGTATTTCCAGCACCACCTGACCACACTGCAGTGTACATGTACATGTCTCACCATAAAGCTGAAGATAAGTGTAACACTACAGTTTAAGTGATAGAGCCTGTAACAGGTTTAGTGCTACTGCCTCAAAACCTGGATGGACTGGTATGCAGCCACTCCCCAGCCTGTCACACCTGTGCAATACCTACAACATGAAAAACAATGTTTTTTACTACTTTGTTGGGATGTTAATATTTAATTTGCTGAGGGTTGTGTCTTTTGTGCATAATACTATATAATACTTATTAACAGAAGTGGGGGACTCGAGTCACAATTTCAGGACTTTTAACTTGCTTGATTAAAGTATGAAAATGACTTGACTTTGACTTGAGAAAAAGTTATTAGTTATATTAGCTGTGCCTGCTTCAAGTGCACCAGATGAGCGTGTGTTCAGACATGGGGTAAATATTATGTGGCCCCATCATTCACAGCTTAGTGACATTGTCTTGGTAAACCTTATTTTCTGTAAATGAAACACATTTTAGTTTCAATTAAACTGAATTAGACAGATTGGATTATACATCTTAGACTTGATACATCTCAGACTATGAATGTTTTCTGTAAACAACGCAATTTTATTTTATTTTCAGATATTAATGTAGCACAGATATGCATATGATTCATATGTAGCAAATGTATAATGAATAAGATACATTATGTATGTGTACAAATTCATCTTTTCTGTGCAAAAATAAATTTGTATCAAAAGAACATTACCTGTTTTTATTTTAGTACTGTGACTTGACTTGACTTGAAACTTATTAGAACTCGACTTGTTTTGCTTAGGGTGAACCCTTGACTTGACTTGACATGCTTGATTTATCTGAACTGTGACTTGAGACTTGACTCGAGACTTGATGGTTAAGACTTGAGACTTGCTTGGACTTCACCATGTGTGACTTGTCCTCACCTCTTCTTATTAAATTAATAAACTGGACTTGACACTTGTCTTATTTCATAGGTATACCACGAGTGTCTCTCTATAACACATTCTCTCCCAGGACAAGTGAGCTGAAGGTGCACAGATGCACCTGTTGAGACAAGAGTATTTTAACAGTTGTAGAGGGAGATCAGAAATCTCTGTTTTGTGTGTAATTATTAACACTAAAATCATACCAAAATCAAACTAAATGCATAGGTTTGCAATTTCTGAAACTTTGTTGGCATCTGCTGAGCATTAGCCTAAATTAGACAATGTTAACGTTTTATCACTGGCCCCATTCTCTTTCGCGCTGCAAGATTTCGCTCTTTAATTCCGGGAGTTGTTGAGACAGCGGCACAAATTGATCAATTTGAATGTCTCTGAAACCGAGAGCATCTACAGTATAAACAAAGTTGTTAGTGTCTAGCCCTGTGTGCACAGTAAAGTCCCCTACTTTGAAGGATCTCCGTAGCAAAGCTACTCACGTCCCTCCAGTCTCCAGCTTAGCCTTGCGAGTCTTACAGAGGCTGTCAATCAGTCCGTCACTGCGGGTCTCAGGTGAACTCCCCCGCTGAGCCTCGCCCTAGGTTCGTCCCCTCTGTCTCTGCCTACTTTTCCAGCATTTTTCAAATTTTGTGAGTTAGGCTTTGACCAGGACTTTAGTTACACTTTAAACAGTTTGATGTGACTGGTAGAATAATATGCATTCAAGATATTCCTTTTATTAATTAGTTTCATGGCTGTGGGTTGAGCGACCTTGATAAGCCTGTGGTTGTGTGTGGATCAGGTGTGTTGCTATTTTTGTGCATACTCCAAGATAAAATCCTGCAAGGGCCCCTGGGGCTCCAGTGCTCTAGACCCACATGCACTTTACGATGGCCACAGTTTATCTATCACTTGGTGTAGCAGCGCTAGCAACTTATGACACTCTCCGCTCGGCTTCACTTTGAGAATTATTCAGGTTTGCTGTGGATTAGATCGGGGGGATACCGAGGCGTTCCCAGGCCAGCCATGTCCTAGGTCTTCCCCGGGGGTCTCCTCCCGGTGGGACATGCTCGGAACACATCCCTAGGGAGGGGTCCATGAGGCATCCGAAACAGATGCCCGAGCCACCTCAGCTGGCTCCTCTCGATGTGGAGGAGCAGCAGCTCTACTTTGAGCTCCTCCCTTGTGACCGAGCTCCTCACCCTTTCTCTTAGGAAGTGTCCCGTCACTCTGCGGCGAAAGCTAATTTCGGCCGCTTGTATCCGGGATCTTGTTCTTTCGGTCATGACCCAAAGCTCATGACCATAGGTGAGAGTAGGAACATATGATTGACCGGTAAATCAAAAGCTTTGCCTTACAGCTCAGCTCCTTCTTCACCATGACAGACCGGTACATTGACCACATCACTGCAGCAGCTGCACCGATCTGTCTGTCAATTTCACACTCCCTCCTTCCCTCACTCTTGAACAAGACCCCAAGATACTTGAACTCCTCCACTTGAGGCAAGAGCTCTCCACCATGGTGTCACACTTGAGTTGCTGATCCTCATCCCAGCCACTTCACACTCAGCTACAAACCGTCCCAGTGCACACTGAAGGTCCTGGCTTGATGGAGCCAACAGGACAACATCATCTGCAAAAAGCAGAGCCCCTGGCTGCTCCTAGAAATCCTGTCCATAAAGATAATGAACAGAACTGGTGACAAAGGGCAGCCCTGCCAGAGTCCAACATGCACTGGGAACAGGTCTGACTTACTTCCAGCAATGCGAACCACGCTCCTGCTCCGGTTGTACAGGGACCGGACAGCCCTTAGCAAAGGGCCCCAGGACCCTATACTCCCAGAACACCCCCCACAGGGCGCTACGAGGGACACAGTCGAAAGCCTTCTCCAGATCCACAAAACACATGTGGACTGATTGGGGAAACTCCCATAAACCCTCCATAAAGGGTATAGAGCTGATCCAGTGTTCCACGATCGGGACAAAAACCGCATTATTCCTCCTGAATCTGAGGTTCAACTATCGGCCGCATTCTCCTCTCCAGTACCCTGGCATAGACTTTCTCAGGGAGGCTGAGGAGTGTGATCCCTCTGTAGTTGGAACACACCCTCCGGTGTGTGTTTCAATCCTCTTTTCAAGAAGGAGGATTGAAAAGAGGGACCACCACCCCGGTCTGCCAGTCCAGAGGTACTGTCCCCGACCGTCACGCGATGTTGCAGACGCGTGTCAACTAAGACAGCTTCCCAACTACCACAGTGAATTCGGGTGATGGACGAGTCCACCTCCGAGCCTTTGGCCTCTGCTTCCTCAGTGGAAGACGTGTCGCTGGGGTTGAGGAGATCCTCGAAGTATACCTTCTGCCGTCCAACAATGTCCCCAGTTGATGTCAGCAGATTCCCACCTCCACTGTAAACAGTGTTGGCAGGGCACTGCTTCCCCCTCCTGAGGCGCCGGACGATTTGCCAGAATTTCTTCGAGGCCGACCGAAAGTCTTTTTCCATGGCCTCACCAAACTCCTCCCAGGCTCGAGTTTTAGCCTCCACAACCATCCGGGCTGCAGTCAGCTTGACCGGCCGGTATCTATCAGCTGTCTCAGGAGTCCCACGAGCCAACCAGGCTCTGTAGGTCTCCTTCTTCAGCTTGAAGGCATCCCTTACTTCTGGTGTCCAGCACCGTGTTCGGGGGTTGCCGCCGCGACAGGCACCGGAGACTTTACAGCCACAGCTTCGAGTGGCCGACAATGGATCAGTGGATCGACTATGGAGGTGGAGAACATGGTCCACTCAGACTCAATGTCTCCAACCTCCCTCGGGATCTGGTCGAAGCTCTGCCGGAGGTGGGAGTTAAAGATCTTTCTGACAGGGGACTCGGCCAAACGTTCCCAACAGACCCTCACAGTACGTTTGGGCCTGCCAAGTCTGTCCAGCTTTCTCCCCCGCCATCAGATCCAACTCACCACCAGGTGGTGATCAGTTGACAGCTCTGCCCTACAAAGTCGATCATCGATCTTTGGCCTAGGGTGTCCTGCTGCCACGTGCACTGGTGGACACCCTTATGCTTGAACATGGTGTTTGTTATGGAAAAACTGTGACTAGCACAGAAGTCCAATAACAGAACACCACTTGGGTTCAGATCCGGGGGGCCGTTCCTCCCAATCACGCCCCTCCAGGTGTCACTGTCGCTGTAAACAGGAACGGTGAAGTCTCCCAGTAGAACGACGGAGTCCCCAGTCAGAGCACTTTCCAGCACCCCTCCCAGAGACTTCAAAAATGAGTCTCTCTATGAGCAAGCCCACAGCAGCCCGCTGCCTCTCACCGCAGGCAACTCCAGAGAAGTGGATAGTCCAGCCTCGCTCAAGGTTTTGGGTTCCAGAGCCCAAGCTGTGCGTGGAGGTGAGCCCGACTATCTCTAGTCGGTATTTCTCAACCTCCCGCACAAGCTCAGGCTCCTTCCCCGCCAGCTTGGTGACAGTCAATGACCCTAGCGCCAGATTTTGTGTCCGGGGATTGGGTCGTCGAGGCCTCCACCTTTGGACTGCCACCCAATCCACTTTGCACTGGCCCCTTACGGTTCCTCCTGCAGGTGGTGGGCCCATGGGAGGTCGGCCCCACTTCGCTCCTTCGGGCTGAATCCGGCCGGGCCTGGTGGCGCTCGCTCGCATACGAGACCCAACTCCGGGCCTGGTTCCAGGGTGGGGCCCTGGTTGCGCCATACTGGGCGACGTCCCGGTCCTAGATATTCTTCTATCCATAAGGGGTTTTAACTGTTCTTTGTCTGGCCCGTCACCTACGACTTGTTTGCCTTAGGAGAACCTAACAGGGGCATATAGCGGCAGTAGCTCAGTGGGTAGAGTGGTTGTCCTTTAACCAGAAGGTAGGTGGTTCGATTCTCACTCTCCCCACAGTTCATACTGTCGTTGTGTCCTTGGGCAAGACACTTAACCCACCTTCCCTCCTGTGGCTGTAACACTGGTAATTACTGTAGAACAATGTCGCTTTGGATAAAAGCTTTGGAAATGTCGCTTTTGGATAAATGTAAATATAGCCCCCGACAACGTAGCTCCTAGGATCATTCGGACACTCAAACCCCTCCACCAAGATAAGGTTACGGTTTAATGAGGGGCAAAACCAAATTGTTTATTAAAATAATTAAACTGATTACTCTAGAAAACTGAAAAGTAGGACAAAACCAATTTTCCAAAAATTTAAAAAGGTAAAAAGGTTAAACAAACAATAGCTAGCTTGGGCCGCCAGTGTGGTAAGCAGACTACTTTAAGGAGGTGCCCAGGGGTGCCAGCTTATACTCACCTTTGTGAACACAGACACGGCAAAGACAAGGTGCAAACTAAACTTGTGACCCAGTGCACTAACTCTCATGCATAGGTGGGGAGACCTCACCCATGTGCCTAGCTCAACCACCAGGAGAGCTCCCAGTGTCACTAGAAAATATAAAACACAAGTTAACCAAAGGGCGAACCCAGTTGCAACACAACTACAAAAACTTGAACAATAAAAATATAACAGTATCAACAGAAACCAAAACAGCAGGAAACAGCAGAAAACAAACAGCAGTTAATAGGAACCTCAGACCTGAGCACACGGCACCGAAACTACAGAAAACCCAGCGCAGCAAAGAACATGCACCAGCAGAGATAGAGGCCATTTTAAAACAGGTGCTTTAAATAGTTTCCTAATGAGGGGCTGGCCAAGGGTGGAGCAAGGAGGAGCACTTCAGGTGCCCTGGGACTTTACACCACTACAGTCCACCCCCCTTTGTTTAATCGACGACCCGACAATTGTCACTCATTGCCAAGGACGCACAAATGTGCGCTTCCTGGGCACAGGTAATTTGGATCCAGCAGCCCCATTGCACTATTTTCTGCTTATTGAGGTAGGTGATGGATATTTTGATGTCTTCCTGCATTGGCTCAAGTGGTCCACCTTAGTGCAACATCCCCACTCCGTGATGAACCTGGTGCAACAGGTAATGGTTCTGGCTCAGTGTTACTTGATGTAGATGGAGCAGCCACAGACTGGTATTGACCTGGTACTGATGTCACTCGAGTGCTGGGTAAGCCAGGTTCTTAAACTGGTTCTCGGCTGCACAGGAACAACTCACCCTCTGCCTGGGACTCTTCTAGGGCTCTTGATGCCTTCACCTGAACAGGCTCCCTGGTTGGACACTCTTCTTCGCATGACCAATTTTTCCTTTTAGCAATGAAGGGTGGACATGTTTTACCTGGTCTGGATTGTCAACAGGTACAATGGTATAAACGCATCCTCCTGGCTTGGGTGCTACCACCACTTTGTATAGTACAGAGCTCCAATATGGTGTCAGATAGCTATTTTAATTATGAGAGGGCACACACAAAAGAAGCAAGCACAGGAACAAATATTGAGAGCGTAAAAACAGAAACTGAACAGGTGAAAAATAATCTTGTGGCAAACAAAGCTGTCATCACGAGCATATAAATTATGATTCAGCACAGGTTTGAAGATGGCAGCGATTTCTCAGTGTGATCGTTCATTTTCAAATCTGCAGCTCGCTCGAATTTTCATCTGCGCTCCCTCGGTTTGAAAATTCTGCTCGCTCTCAATAATTTTTTTCCAACCGCAAACACGTCATAGATTAAGGCTTGACAAGACGATCACTGATCGACTTAACTGCCTTACTAAGAACGGCCACTAGAGATCAGAATTGAAACTTGAGTTAATTGCCAATAACAGAAGAAGAATTGCGACTCATCATCTGGGCTCACCTGTTACATATTTACTGAAGCCATGGAGTCAGGAAAAAATGTAAGTTTAAAATATTTCAAATAGCACATGTTGAAGCATACTTGACCGAATAGTGAATGTATTTTCTGTTTAATTGTAATGGGCAATGTTGCAATTTTAAAAAGACATTTGTCTAAAACTAATGACCTAGGCAAATAATCGACAGCCAGGAGCGGGAAAAACTTGCAACAGCACTAGCCAGATGGTTTATGAACTGAAACATTTCAATCATTTAAACAAAACAGTTTTCACATTAATTATAGAAATTGGCACTTGTAAGTCACATTTTCATACAATGCATTTAAATTACACAGTTTAAAGTAAAGCTAGTCTATTGTAGCTCAAAAAGAGTTAGCTAATGCAGTTTTCCTTGGTCATTTAGGAAATTCTACGTAGCATACTGGAACGTCTGACTACAAGACTTCAGTGGATCCTTGAAAAGTCTTCTGTTGACCTTGATTATTTGTAGTACGTTTGCAATCAAGAATACATCTTATTTGATGCCGCATCCCGAATCTTTGATATACATTTCCCCATAACAGAGGGTCTGAAACAATTAGGCAGACTTGTGCATGCGGGCAGAGAAGAAGAACGACCTATATTATTCACACTTGAACAAGGGGAAAGGGGATGCCCAAAATGTGAGCTCTCTGCTGATTTCCTTACCTATCTTTTGGAAATACTTTTACCTGTAAAGTGTGTGGCCAATCTACTTGGTCTTAGTCAGAGTACAATTTTCAGAAGAATGAAAGAACTTGGGATTTCAACAAAAACTTCATACAGCTCTATGTCTGATCAAGAACTGGACAATAAAGTTGCTGCTGTTAAAGCAAGAGTTCCTTATGCTGGTTACAGATTTGTTAAAGGACTGTTACAGTCTGAGGGCTATCGCATTCAGTGGCACAGAATTAAAGGTTCCATGCACAGGGTAGACTCTGCTGGAGTTCTGTCCCAACTGACACGTATGGGAAGCACAGTGAGACGAACTTATTCTGTCCGGGGTCCACTGTCACTTGCTCACATCGACACTAATCATAAACTAATAAGGTTTGCATGATATTATTAGCAGTACCAGTAGTTAGTAATATGCTCATATTGTTTTTTTATTTAACCCTTTAAGCCCGAGAGCTTTTACATATTTTCACATATTTATATACGGGATTATTTCCCTTTTAAACTGAGGCATGACTTAATGCTTGATGATGTTGAAATGTTATGGTTACAGGTACAACTTCCACATTTAAAACTGATTATTCTTGGTTGTTGTTATAGGCCACCTAGTTCCAGAATAGAGAACTAGGTATGGGGAATGATTTATGTAACATTCTAGACAAGGTGACTGAGGAAAACAGAGAGCTATACTGGCTGGGCGATCTAAATATTGATTGGCTGTCGGATATTTGTCCTCTGAAGAATAAGCTTAAAACTATGACGGACACCTGTGGTTTATCTCAATTAATGGATCAGCCAACAAAAAATTCTAGTAACAATACAAGATCTCTAACATCAAAATGTATTGACCATATTTACACTAATAATCCTAATATGTGCTCAAAACCTGTTTCTGTAACAGTTGGCTTTAGTGATCACAACTGTATTGCTGTCTCTAGGAGAACTAAGCTACCTAGAGCCTGTCCTAAAATCATTATGAAAAGGTCTTATAGGGCATTTAATGAGGAGAGTTTTCTAAATGAATTGGATAAGATTAAATGGAATTTGATAAGTGTTATTGATGATGTAGATGCATCTCTTAATTTATTTATGGATTGTTTTATAAGAGTTGTTAACAATCATGCCCTATTAAAGAAATTTACAGTTAAAGCCAAAAGTGCTCCTTGGGTTGATACGGAGATAAGAAGCTTAATGGCTCAAAGGGAAGAGGCAAAAAAGGTTGCGGTTCTTTCTGACTCGTTTGACGATAGGAAATTTTATTGTATTTTAAGGAATCAGGTAACCAAGGTGAAAAGAGTGAAAAAGAAAAAATATTTTCAGAAGAGAATTGATTGTAAGAAAATGTGGAATGTACTCAATGAAATTATGGGGAAAAAATCTACTTGTACTTCTTTTGTTGAATCGAATGGAGTTTATTTGACTAAGCCAATACAGATTGCAAATTATTTTAATGATTATTTTGTTAATAAGGTTTCTAACTTAAGAGAGACAATGAAATACAGTGTTTCCAACTCAAATGAGCTAATTGAAAGGTGTATGATGAAAGACAAACTGTGTAGTTTTGAATTTTATCAAGTCAATGTTGTGCAGGTGTAATTGTTGCTGAGATCTTTGACTGTTGGTGGGTCTGCTGGTACAGACAACTTAGATAGTCGGCTGTTGAAATTATCAGCTGGACATATTTCTAAACCAATCTGTCACATTATTAACAGATGTTTGATTAGTGGTGAGTGTCCAAAACTTTGGAAGGAGGGTAAGATAATTCCTTTACCCAAAGACTCAAAATCAACTTTCTGTGGTCCATAATAATTAAGTAAATTATTGGAAAAAATTGTATTTAAGCAAGTGCAAGATTATTTTTCTAACAATGAATTGACTACAATGTTTCAACATGCTTATAGGTATGGTCATTCCACCTGCACTGCAATGACACAAATGTCGGATAGCTGGCTAAAATCAATTGATAATTCAATGCTAGTGGGTACACTACTATTGGACTTCAGTGCTGCCTTCGATGTGATTGACCATGAAATTTTGATTTCTAAACTTATTAGTTATGGTCTTCCGCATTCAAGTGGTTTAAGAGCTATTTGTCTGAGAGGTCGCAAAGAGTTTATTTTAATGGTGCATTATCTTGTAGCAAGGCCCTGGATTGTGGTGTTCCTCAAGGAAGTTGCCTTGGACCTTTGTTATTTTCAATTTTTACAAATGATATGCCGTATATACTCAGTAAAGCTACATTGACTATGTTTGCTGATGATATTACTCTTTATTATGCAGTCCCTACATGTTCAGAGCTTAATCAGGTTCTGTCTTGTGAGATTATCAAATTGCATAACTGGATTAAAACAAATAAACTTGTTCTAAATTTTTAAAAACTATGAGTATAATATTTGGTTCTAAGTATAGATTATCTGATAATCATATAATTAATATACAAGTAAATGGTCAAAGTATACAGCAAGTAAAGAAGGTGAAGCTTCTTGGACTTTGGCTTGATTCCACTTTGTCATGGTCTGATCACATTAACATAGTTGTTGCTAAAATGGGTAGAGCTGTAGCAGTGATGTGTAAATGTGCACAGTTTCTAAGTTCACAGCTGTTTAGTCGTGTTGTTTGTACATATGTTTTGTGCCATTTGGATTATTGTTCTGTTGTATGGGCTGCTGCATCAAATAGTCATTTACAAAAATTACAAGTGGCTCAAAACAAAGTTGCAGAGGTGCATGAACGTCTTGCTTGGCTGATGGTCAAGCATAGACTATCTGTAAATATGTTAGTGTACCTTCATAGAATTATTAATACTTGGACTCTTAAGTTTTTTTATGACAATATAACTTACTATTCAGATATGCATTTACATTACACAAGAGGGGTTGGGGGTGCACGTGGCAGAGTGGTTAGCACTCCTGCCTTACAGCAAGAAGGTCGTGAGTTCAAAACCCAGCCGACTCAAATATTCTCGGCCGACTCAAATATTCTCGGCCGACTCCAGTCTTTCTGTGAGGAGTCTGCATGTCCTCCACGTGTTACCGTGGGTTCTCTCCGGGTACTCCGGCTTCCTCCCACCGTCCAAAGACATGCATGTATAGGTTAATTGGCAACTCTAAAGTGTCCCTAGTGAATGAATGTGAGAGTGAATGGTTGTCTGTCAATGTTTGTCTCTATATGTTAGCCCTGCGACTAACTGGCCACTGTCCAGGGTGTACCCTGCCTCAGGCCCAAAGCTGCTGGGATAGGCTCCAGCCACCCGCGACCCCTAACGGGACAAAGCGGTAGAAAATGAATGAATGAAAGAGGGGTTGAATAGTAGACAGATCTCTCTACCCCGACCTAAATCAGACTCTATGAAGAGGACCGTGTTTTATAGGTCAGTTGTGGTTTGGAACAATCTTCCAGTTGGGGTTCGTGAGATCAAGGGAAAAAGTTTAAAAAAAAGACTAAGACTGTATTTGTTGTCAACATCATAATATTGCCTGGATTGGTTGAGTTAGGTTGTATTGTGTGTTATGTTGTTTTTCATTATTTTATTATTTTAATTAGTACTTTTTGTGTTATTGTAATTTTCTTTTATGTGAATATATTTGGAAGTAATTGTAATTGTTATTATTGAGTTGTATGTATTGTTTGGACCCCAGGAAGACTAGCTGTTGTTTTGGCGTCAGCTAATGGGGATCCTCTTATATAAATAAAAAATAAATAAAATTTCAGACTAAAATCTTAATAGTTTTGGTTTGTTTCACATTAGAACAATTATATTTGGTTCAGGTAATGTTGACATGTGGCTGCATTTTAAAATAGTGTTTGAGCTTCAACAGACTTCATCTAAAGGGATATTAATCCAAATATTGTGGGTTTTTTTTAGGCCGAGATGTTTTTAGTTTTTTTTTTTTTGCTGTTTTCCATCTTGATTTATCCTGAAACTGTAACATGAACATTCAAAACTTCGGGCGGCAGTATAGCTCAGTGGGTAGAGCGGCCGACCTTCGACCGGCAGGTGAGCGGATCAAATCCCACTCAAAGCATCCCAAAACATCATAACATCCCGCTCTCCCCCGCATACTGTTGTTGTGCAAGACACTTAACCTACATTGCCTCCAGTGAAGTTTTGTAACACTGGTAATAGTTTAATGTGTGTAAAGCACTTTGAGTGCCTACTACAGTACATTTACATTTATTCATTTAGCTGACGCTTTTATCCAAAGCGACTTACATTGTTCTACAGTAATTACCAGTGTTACAGCCACTGGAGGCAAGGTGGGTTAAGTGTCTTGCCCAAGGACACAACAACAGTATGAACTGTGGGGAGACCGGGAATCGAACCAACTACCTTCGGGTTGAAAGACAACTTCTCAACCCACTGAGCTACTGCCGCCCACAGTAGGTGGAAAATCGCTGTATAAAAATAAAGATTATTATTATTATTAGTTGCAGAGATATAGTTACAGTTTACTGTGGACATGACCTTTTCGATCTGACACTCCAAAAAACAGGCTCGGGCTTAAAGGGTTAAAGTGCCTGCTTCCCTTTTAAAGCCAATGTTTAACATAATATATTTATTTAAATTGTGTATTTTGAAACATGATTTCATATTCCTGAGGGTTAGGATGGTTAAAATATATTTACCTGACTTATTTTTAAATTGTTTAATTGTCTTTTACTTGTGTTAGGTACAACATTGTAATATTTGGCAATGTGGATGACTACTCAAGAAAGGTAAATATGTGTGCATTGGTCAGTCAGTTTCTGTGTTCCTGATAGGCACTCAGACAGGATAACATTTGGTGCTGTACCTTAATGCTGCAAATAATAACAAGTTGAGCACTGCTCTTGTTTTTTTCTTGGAATCTGTGCAGCGGTTTTGTTGGCCCACATGGTATGCTTCTTTACTCTTCCAGGCTGCCCAGGTGAAAATTTACATTTTTACATTTAGCAGACGCTTTTAGCCAAAGCAACTTATGAGGGAAAACAATGGCAACAATTATAACACAAGGTAACAAATTGCATAAGTGCCCTAAAAACTAGTCTGTTAAATCATAGCACAGTATACAAATTATTTTTCATTTTTTAAAGTGAGATGAGAGAGATTAGGAATTGTCAGTGAGATGCTGACGGAAAATGTTTTGTGGCGTTTTTTTTAAAGTACATTTCCATAATGCAGTTAAAGTGCTCTATTTTCACAAATATTGTATTTAACATTGTAAACATTAAGTACTTTAGAAATCTAAGCATCTAGTGTACTTATCTGTGCTCTTTTGAGACCATGAATATGAACTAAAATGTGGCAAAAATGTGTTTAGGAACCACTTGTAGTAAACTTGAACCCCTCTTGATAGTTAATAGTATTGATAAGATAAGATAAATAGATAAATAGATAGATAGAGAAGTGTACTTTTTCACCTGGGTGGTATCCCTATAGACATTTTCCTTGAATCAACACGGTAGCACAAACTCCCAATTGATTCAAATGACAAACAGTCTTTGTTGTATCTAAATGCAGAGTAAGAGGTGATCAAGGGGTTGAGAACCTGGGCATAGCACGCTGCATGTTTACAGTGCGGGGGACTGGACGAGCCAGCTTTGTGTCAGGCAAAAGTGTACATAATCAGAGGTGTGTGTAGTTTGTAATCAATCCTGAAAAATGTAAACTGCAAATTAATTACTCTAGAATATTAACAATTTCAGAATTGAGTGTTTGTGGAGGGATGTATTGATGGCTGTGACACAGATCTATTATGAGGTCCTGCATGGTCTGGAAGAAGATGGCCTACTTGATACTTCCAATAACATTCACATGTTTTGCGTTCACTACGTCTTCCTACCTCGGCTGAACGACGACCTGGCAAAATTCAGTGATGGTTGGGACAACCACTCACTACGCACAGATCAAAACTTGACTCCAAATCAGCTGTGGATCATGGGCCATATTCAAAATTCCACCACTGAACCAGAATATATTGAGCAGGTATATATTTTTACAAGAATTTTTACAAATTCTTGTAAAAACTCTTTTCAGAACAGCTTGCTATGAACAGTAGCGGTTTTGGGCACGGGCGAACCGGGCAGCCGCCCGGGGCGTCAATTACATTGGGGGCGGCAGCGCGAGCAGATTAATTAATAAAAATAAATAAATAAATAAAAAATAAAAAAATAAATAAAAAAATCCTCTGCGTCGCGAAGCGGTTTTTCATCATTTATATCATTTCACTGTGTGTGTAATTGGCAAATTGGCGCTCCCTGCAGCTGCCGGCGCCCCTGCTTGCTGTAAATGACATATACCATGCACAGAAGCTGTGTGTTGTGAGAGAAGTGTAAAAGTGGGTGGGGCGCGAGGTGCGGGTGATATTTCACCTATGGGTCTCTCTCAAATGGAACGGACAGGGCGGGGGGAGAGTGGACGGGGATCCACACTATATAATTAATAATAATAGGCTAAAGTCAGTCACACACCTAGACTTTCTTCCAAATAATGCACATTTCATTCATAATGTTATAATACAGGCCTATAGTTCCTGCAAATTAAACTAGGTAATACAAGACAATTATGCGGTCATCAAGGTGAATTGGTTTAGTCTGGGATGGGAAATCTGTTGATTGTCGAGTGCGGCGTGCCAAATAAACAGAGATGGATAAAAAAGGTCTAAGCCATCAGGTGCCCAATTTTGGAAAAAAAAGAAAAGAAGAAGAGGATAAACGAGCAAAAGATAAAGGTATGCAACTATGTTCTCTTTCTCTGTATGATTACAGTATCCATTTCATGAATAAAGGGCTAAATGACGTTAATTGGTGGTGGGTATAACTGTTTGTTAGCCTTTTTGCTAATGATGCTTGCTATGCTTATACAACAATAATCTGGTTTCAACTCACTCACGAGGTCTAATTTATAATATTGAACTTTGCAATAAAACTGTTACAAGTTCAGTTATCATTTCTACCTGTTGGTTTAACGTTAGGTCCTGTAAATAACCAACAGCATTTTCAAATCTGTAGGTTAAAGACAAACATTTGCTATTTATTTGCTACACAGTGTGCTAAGTATAGTTTCCTAAGTATAGTTTTACAAGTCCTAACTAAAAGTGTGTCATGCATAGAATTTGAGGCAGTAACTAAAGAGCTAATGCTTCCTCCATGAAAGTTAGATTAATATACAAATTAAAATATTCTGAAACCCAAAACGTTTTTGGTGATTAAAAAATAAAATCCCATTGTTTTTGCCTGTACATGTAATTTAAAGGCATTTTATTTTTTAAACAACTGAGTCAATATATATTTTTTTTACCATTTGTTTCTATGCTCTAAACCATGTGATGACATGGGGGGGGGGGATAAATAAATGTTTTTTCTGGATCTAGGAGGGTATAGCGTGTAATGACAGACATTTAGTCTGTAAGAGCATGTTTATGTAACCCTTCTATTATGTTTTGAGTCAATTTGACCCCAGGCTGTTCTGTTTTAGCTTTATAAAACATTATCCTGTGGTCTTTTGATTTCAAATGCAATTTCAGGGGCAAAATATTTTGGAGCATCCTCTGCCACTGGTCAGGATGAGCCAACCACCTCCCCCGCTACACATTGGTCTCCACAAATATCTGATATTGAGAATGAAGACCTCTTTGCCTCTACTTCTCCCCAGCATGAGCTTTCGTGTGTGTGTGTGTGTGTGTGTGTGTGTGTGTGTGTGTGTGTGTGTGTGTGTGTTGGGGCGCTCAAAAGGGGTCTCGCCCAGGGTGTATTTCAATGTAGAACCGCCACTGGCTATGAATGTCTGCTGTTGTTGCAGTCTGCTGGGAAAATGTAGGGATACCTTATAGGTCTCATTATGGAATTGAAGTACCAGAGATTTCCAGCCCATTTAGTCCTGAAGAAATGGAAGAGCTACAAACTAACATTAACCCTAGAGGACCATCACAATGCTTTGGCAGAGACATTTATTTGAACATGGTACAGTACATTCTTGCCAACTCGAACCACAATGACTAACAAGGTCATGGTTGACATACTGCATACAACCGATACAACTGGTAACAATCATGGCACTCATTTTTCCATTTTTTTTTTTTTTAAATAAAACCATGTTAAGAAAAATAAATGTAAACTGCAAATGTTATGGTATACTACAATCATTGTCTTCATTGTTCCACAAATTAAACTCTACCAAACACATTCCCAAAACGCAGAGCTAGAGTTAGCACATGTTTGAACTCACTGTATGAGCTCATGTGTGCCACTGGAAAAGTTATGGTCTTTGTACAAGCACTAACTATTGGAAAACAAATTGCATGTGCTTCCTGTTGGCAGACATGATTGAATTTGACATGAATTTCAAAATTTTGTGTGCCTGGCCAGTTAACCACTGCAGGACTACAGGAACTGCAAGTGTATTGGTGTTTGAAACCACTTCAGTGTCTAAGTCTTCGCTTTCAGCAGAGTGTGTCAGGAACCAACCTTGTCAGGAACAGGCAAAAGGACTCACTGTGCATACCCACACGAGTGAGATGGTTCAAAGGGTTTATTTCAAACACACACAAGGAAACACTGGCTACCATACCACAAGGATAGCAACTACAAACTTGAGGGGACAATCCAGCACAGGACAGGGGAAAACACACAGACTATAAAGGGAGGGAAAGACACAAGGGCTGGAAGTCAATCTGACATACAGGCAGGGGTGAGACACTTCACAATAAGACACAGGAAGTTAACTACAAACATACAACAGACACTAGGTTGGGACATGACAGAGTGCTTGGGAACCGCATCTAATAAAGTGCAATACTACATTTAATTTTTACTTCCAAAATAAAACTTAAGCAACTCAAATCTGCACAATTAAAGCTTCTCACCATCATGCTCTAGTTCCTGAAAAAATTCTTGAAAGTAGTTCAGAATACTTTTTTCAAGATTGTGTCTTGAGGTTCCTTTTTCACTTAAGTCAGGTTTGCAGCTTGCCATAAGGAAGTGTGCATCAGGCTAATAAAGACAAAAGTATAATAAATGTCATAGAATTTATGCCTAACTTTGACTAAATTTGAAGTATTTTACCTTGTTATCATGAAGTGGCACAAACAAGGGCCGACATCTGGAAGGTTGTATAGCTGCAAGCCTTCGCATTTGGTCAAGCATAGGCAGAACTCGGGCCAGGGAGTGTAAAATGATTGTTCTGAAGGATAAAAAACAGTATTTAGTATAAACGCGTTCCTATCTCATAACAAGATAAATCATGCATAAGGTTAGATTTTAGGTTCATTAAAAAACAAACTAGAAAACAAGTTCTATCAATAACCTACTTGTATACTTAAAAAGCTTTAGCAGTTGGTTATTCAATGAGATACATTTAAGTAACTAAAAAAACTTATTATTGGGTCCTTCCTGTCTGTTTTTATAAGACCCATATATCCTAGGAAAGCAGATCAGTGAGACTTTGTAATTTTTTTATTTTTTTTTTATTTAACCTTTATTTAACCAGGAAAGTCCCACTGAGATTACAAATCTCTTTTGCAGAGGAGTCCTGGCCCCATGTGTGTTTGGTGAGGACTGTAACCTACGCAGACACAGGGAGAACATGCAAACTCCACACAGAAAGGCCCTGTCCTGGATGGGATTTGAACCAGGGACCTTCTTGCTGTGAGGCAGACGTGCTAACCACTTTGTGTTAGAGTTTTTCAGTAAGAAAAGTTGTCAAATTGTCAACAAGCCTTTGCTAAGAAAGGGTCATTAATATTGTGTGTGTGTAATTAATAACAGGAAGTGCTGTAACTGTCATGTAGCTGCACCCAGCCAGACATGTCAAGCCCAAGGGTTTACCTTAACTCACAGTTCCTGTGTTTAGACTAGGTGCAGAGAGAGATAACTCCTAAAATGTACTGTTTTTTGTAACTAACTGCCAAAACCCGCCCTGTGCGGTTTGGGGGAGGCAGACTGTGTTTGACTTTCAATAAAAGGCAGGGGGGAACAATTGGCCAGTCGGAGATTCTGTAGAGAGAGCAGATCACTACAGAGGTGAAACGAGCCATTTCATATAATTGCTCCCCATACATGTAAAAACTTAAGATGAGTCTGACTTATTATTTAATTCACAATTGGTTGAAGGTTGATCTCTAGAGAAATCTGATTGTCTCTACACTGTTTTGTGTATTGATTCCTTGACACTTTGCCACTGTGCCGCCATCATCGGTAATTCATCAGCGGTGGCTACTACATTTACATTTACATTACATTTATTCATTTGGCAGACGCTTTTATCCAAAGCGACTTACATTGTTCTACAGTAATTACCAGTGTTACAGCCACTGGAGGCAAGGTGGGTTAAGTGTCTTGCCCAAGGACACAATGACAGTATGAACTGTGTGGAGCGCGGGAATCGAACCAACTACCTTCGGGTTGAAAGACCACCCACTGAGCTACTGCCACCTACTATTACCTGTAATACAGGTAACATGATACAAGACACATACTATTAAACTTAAGGCTTTGATTGCACAGTTTATGCAGTACAGTTCAAACTCAAACTTTGTTAAGTAGCTTAACAAAATATGAGAGCATATATTAAAAAATATTTACTTTCTGTTGAGGTGTACAGACTTAATACAGCAGATAACTTGCAATCAAAACATATAGGGATTATCTTAAATCAGGACTAGACCTTACATTTGAGGCAAAAAAAATAATAAAGGGCACAGATGTATGTTAAGATATATTGGTGCAAGGCAAGTTGTTTTTAATTTGAACAGCTCTTTAATTTATTTTAGTCTAGGACTAGTCTAATGCATGTCTAAGAAACCACCCCATAATATTGCATATACCATTATTATTCCTATAACCTTTTCAATCAGTTCAATGGTTTCTACATCTACGACATCTTCAGGGGTTAATAATAATAATAATGGATTGGATTTATATTGCGCTTTTCTCCCGAGGGACCAAGGGACTCAAAGCGCTTACAGGCCGTCCATTATTCATTCATACACAGTCACTGGTGGTGGTAAGCCACAACTGTAGCCACAGATGCCCTGGGGCAGACTGACAGAGGCGTGGCAGCCATTTTACGGCCTCTCCGACCATCACCACATACATTCACTGAACATTCTTACACATTCATACGATTGGGATTGGGTTACCACCAAACTGTCAAAATCTCCTGTAGCAAGGTAGGTGTAACACCAATTGCGCATGAAGTCGGGTGCTGGGCCTCCTTGAGCCAAGGAGCAAGCAATGATCTCTCCAAAGCTCCTGTGGATATTTAAAGACAAATTCCAAACATTGACACCACCTCTCAAAATTTTCCCATTAAAATAAACAAATAAATAAAAAAGGTTACCAAATGCATAACTTAATATTAAAAGTGTACCCAAATTTTTGAATGGTAGTGTAAAGCATATACACCCTCTCTCACTCTCACACCCACACACCCTCTCTCACACCCTCTCTCACACACACACCCTCTCTCACACACACACACACACACACACCCTCTCTCACACACACACCCCCTCTCTCACACTCACCCACACCCCCTCTCTCACACACCTCTCTCACCCACACACCCTCTCTCACACACACACACCCTCTCACACTCACACACCCTCTCTCTCACCCACACACCTCTCTCACACACCCTCTCTCTCACCCACACACACACACCTCTCTCTCTCACACACACACACACACACCCTCTCTCTCACCCACACACCCTCTCTCACACACACACACACACACACACACACACACTCTCTCACCCACACCCACACACACCCTCTCTCTCACCCACACACACACACACCCTCTCTCTCACCCACACACACACACACACTCTCTCTCACACACACACACACACACACCCTCTCTCTCACCCACACACACACACACACACCCTCTCTCTCTCACCCACACACACACACACACACACACTCTCTCTCTCACACACACACACACACACACCCTCCTCTCTCTCTCTCACCCATACACACCTCTCTCTCTCTCTCACCCACACACACACACCCTCTCTCTCTCTCTCCACACACACACCCTCTCTCTCTCTCTCTCACCCACACACACACCCTCTCTCTCTCACCCACACACACACCCTCTCTCACACTCACCCACACCCCTCTCTCACCCACACACCCTCTCCCACACACACACACCCTCTCTCTCCCACACACACACCCTCTCTCTCACACACACACACCCTCTCTCTCACACACACACACACCCTCTCGCTCACACACACCCTCTCTCTCACACACACACACACCTCTCTCACACACACACACACACCCTCTCTCTCACACACACACACACACACACACACACACCCTCTCTCACACACACACACACACACACACCCTCTCTCTCACACACACACACCCCTCTCTAACACACACACACACCTCTCTCTAACACACACACACTCTCTCTCTCACACACACACACACACCCTCTCACACACACACACACACACACACACACACACACACACACACACACCCTTTTGGTTGGTTCTGCATTCAGAACATATGGAACAAATTCCACATCAGAGTCACAGTTGAATAGCTGTAAAAATATAAAAATAAACAACATTACATGGGCAACCACTCAATATTGTGGTTTTAAAATTACAAGGAAATAGTTAAAACATAGCCACTTACTGCTGCACTGCCTTCGTCATGCACACCTTCTGCAGCATTCACAGTGACCGATTCTTCACTGTCAGAAAAACTTACACTGCTACAGGAGTTGACATGGACTGCCAGGAGCTGTAATGGCATTTGTTCATTGCATCTACTGCAGTGAGCTTTGGGCATTTTATCAAATTGTTTGGAATTGAGTGGCAATGGAGTCATATCAATTTCCAATTGAAGTGTCACTATATAAAGAACAGATTTGCCACAATTGCTTGCTGTTTGTACTAGTGTCCAGTGTAGCCTTCTGATTCTGGAGCAATCACAGTTAGGGTCCTCTGTCCACTTCCACCTGAATATAGCAGAACTGTAAAATAGAAATGCTAGTAAAAGAGAAAAAAAATGTAATGTCAAAATCATATACCCATTGCTTTATACAGCAGCCAGCCTCCACCCAAGCCTTGCATTTTGGGAAATTCAAGACACAGCATCTCAGACAACTGTATATAAACAGAATGTGTTTACAATGTGAGTGTACATTTATGGGTACAAACTTTGATTTTCCCTTCAACCCCTTCTGAAAAACTCATGGAAATGATCTAAAATTATACAAACCACAACTCACACACACAGAACATACAGAATTTTATCCATCAGAACACAGAAAATTTTACCTTATCGTTTCCTGCTGTACGGAGGGTTGGGGCGAGAGCTGTGGGTGGCTGACATGCTGTCCTCTTGTCTGGTTAACCTGAAGACTAGTTAACCTAGGAGACTGCAGTGTGCTGGTGGGCTGTTGATTACGGTGATGAGGTTTTGAGTTGTGTTCACCATTTCCCTCATAGTGCTCTACAACAAATAAATATAACAAAACATATCTTCTGACTTGCACTTTACCACTGTTTACAAAGGTGTTTTATCTTGAAGCCACAATATGCTAGTTCAGAGGTTTTGTTTTTTAATGTTCCATTAGTACCTTACAGCGTAATCTGGTAAGCTGGTTTTAGCTGGTCTCCCAGCTTAGTATTAACTGGTTTTGCTGCTGTAAAAAGCTGTTCTAACTGTGTTTTTGTCACTTTTTAAGATGGTCTAGCTGGACTTAGCTAATCAGGCTGGAAGACCAGCTACTGCCACCTCAAACCAGCTAACTTAAAACCATCTACCCGCTTATACTGGTCTTAGCTGTATTTTTCAGTAGGTAATTTTTTTAGAAACATATTTACGTAAAGGAGACATAAACACACATGCCATCTGCAAGCCATTAATATAGTTTTAGAGAGTACACTTTTTGTAAAAGTATGTTTCACAACACCTCTTCACCAAATAAATGCTTCAGTTCATAAACCATCTGGCTAGTGCTGTTGCTAGTTTTTCCCGCTCCTGGCTGTCGGTTATTTGCCTAGGTTGTTTTTGGCTTTAGACAAATGTCTTTTTAAAATTGCAACATTGCCCATTATAATTAAACAGAAAATACATTCACTATTCGGTCACGTATGCTTCAACATGTGCTATTTGAAATATTTTAAACTTACATTTTCTCCTGACTCCATGGCTTCATTTCCTAAAATTCATGGACCAGATGTTTAAGAATGGTCACGCCCCACCTTTTAGTGAGCAGAAAGTGGTGGTATTTGCCAACATTTGGAGTGTACCATCCAAAAAAAACAAAAAAGATTAGAGTGGTGTTTGATTCTAGTGCACAATATGAAGGTGTATCCCTTAACAATGTTCTGTTGACTGGGCCAGACCTGAACAACACTTTGCTTGGAGTGCTAATACTTGTAAAGGCAACTGTAAGAAGCAGTTGCCTTTACAATTGATTTAGAACAAGTGTTCTATTGCTTCTTGGTCAGAAAGGAAGATAGGAATTTCCTATGTTTTTTGTGGTTTAAGAACAATGAACTCACTCTCAGGGGATGTCATAGAGTAACGTCTGTCCATTCCCAGACGTTACACTGATACTTCACCAGCAGCAACAGTTAGAAGAGAACTGTGCGTCTTCTCTGACGTGTCAACAAAAGCCATCGCTGCTGTATCATATCTAAAAGTCACAGATGCTGCTGGGAGCAATTACGTTGGGTTTGTGATGGGAAAAGCCAAGTTAGCCCCTCGACCAGAGCACACCGTGCCAAGGTTGGAACTCTGTGCGACAGTGCTTGCTGTCGAGTTAGCAGACTTAGTCTCGACCGAACTGGACCTTCAGCTTGATGCTATAAATTTTTACTCAGACAGCAAGGTGGTCTTGTGTTACATTTGTAGTGAAACCAGGTGGTTTTACGTCTATATCAGCAACCGAGATCCAAAAATCTTCCAATCCAAACCAGTGGTTCTACGTGCCAACAGATCAAAACCCTGCAGATCATGCAACTCGGCCTGTTGCTGCAGGACATTTGAAACATACCAATTGGCTGACTGGACCTAAGTTTTTGTTGTCATCAGAACCAAGAATATCTAAGGCCACCTACAATCTCGTTAATGCCAACTCAGACCCTGACATCAGGCCTCTAGTGTCCACTTTAAGCACTACAACATCTACCAAACAGTTCAGTTCCCCAAGATTTACAAAATTCTCATCTTGGAAGGTTTTAACACATGAAGTAACTCGTGTCATTCACATCTGTCTCTGTTTCAGTTCAAATCCAACCAGGAACAGTCTCTGTAAGGGCTGGCATTATTGTGAAGCAGGAACAACTGTTGAAGAAAAAAAACGCATCATCAAAAAAAGCATCAACTATCATCATTCAAGCAGTATAAGAGGAAGCCTATGGTCAGGAAATCAAAGGCATCAAAGGTAACGAGAGAGTCCCAGCAAACAGTCCATCAAACATTTGGCCTATTGAGAGTTGGAGATTGTCTCCACCATTCAAGCCTTGATCAGAGTGAAAAGAATCCATTGATTATTCCTGGAAACCTTTACGTTGTAGTTTGACTTATCAGAAAGTACCATGTACAGGTCCATTATCAAGGCCGCATCTTTACCGAAGATGCAATACGGGCAGCCGGATTTTGGATAATTGGTAGAAAGAAAAAAGTGAGCAGCATAATTCACCAATGCAGGCAGTTTAGGGCCCCAGTCAGCATCCAGAAAATGGCCAGCCTTACACCAGATCGTCTCGCTATGGACCCTCCATTTACAAATGTTGGAGTGAATGTGTTCGGTCCTTGGAGTGTGTCATCCCGTCGGACCAGATGAGGCCTTTCACATAGTAAAAGGTGGGCCGTAATCTTCACATGTATGAGCATAAGAGTCCCTTGAGTCCCTCATTGAGTCCCTTGTCACGTCCTCTTTTATCAACACGCTAAGACGCTTCATGGCTGTGCGTGGCGCTGCCTGTTCTTCTGGGAAGATACAGCGCTGGGTTACAGGCTAAATGACCAGCGCATAGTTATGTACTCCATTGCCCATGAAACGGAGTGTCTATGAATTTTAATTTCCAGGGTGGCGTAGTTGGCTATTTTTATACAGACTCCTAAACATTTAAAATATATCTGCTTAGTCAACTATATTTGTCTCTCAAGTGCTGTCACAGCAGTAAAGAAAACTCCTGAGACATGGGAGAGAATAGGGCAACTAATGTTTCACAATGGCATGTTTTATCACCTGGTATACTCCAGCTCGTACCCTTCGCTCTCAGGATGCTGGGCTCCTTCAACTTCCTCAAATAAAGAAGAAGTCTGCTGACTACAGAGCCTGTTCTTATAGAGCCCCCTTTTTATGAAATGGGCTCCCGGTGGAAGTGCGGCGAGCTGACTCTGTTGAGGCTTTCAAAGGCAAAATCAAAACATACTTATTTTAGCAAACGTATGGAGACTGATCTCTGCATGTCCCCCAGCCCCTCTGTACTCTGGTCCAGTATGAAGACCCCCAGTGCATTTGTCATCTACCTTACCCATCCACCCTTACACACACACAGAGTGAACACTGGACACCAAAATAAATGTTTTTTTTTTTTTTGTAAATATGTTTAGCATTAGATAACTGAACACAAAACACCATAATATATTATACAATAAAAATGTTATTTGATCTTAAAAAGTTACATATAGTGCCTTTAAACCAGGGGTGCTCAATACGTCGATTGCGATCTACCAGTCAAGCGCAAATGTAGTATCGGTAGATCGGTAGACATAAAAAAATAAAAAATAAAAAAAAGATGTCAGTCAATCATCCATCAAATCACTTGATTGACATACAGGGCAGCAATTCAGGTGAGGTCTGAATTTTTTTGACACTTAGGTTACTGCGCATGCACAAACAACGGCACTAAGTGCAGCAAAACTAACAAGCTTCAGCATGTTACCTCCTATTTTAAACCTTGTTTTTTCTCTTAAACTTTAGAAAGGGTATACAAATGAGTGGGGGAGCTGGACCAAGTAAGAAGAGAAAAACTAATTGCTTTCATACAGAATGGGGGAGGACTTTTTTTTCACAATGACATTTTTGAAATGCGTTCGCCTCATCTGTCAGCAGCAACTTTCCAGACAATGCATCCTAGGCTGATTCTATTCAGTGCAAGTCATCAGAGTAAACTCAGGTCATGACAATAAATGTATATATTTAATTTTGTTGAGTTGTGCAATATTCAATCAATCAATCAATCAATCAATATTTATTTATATAGCACCTTCCAACAACCACAGATTGAACCAAGGTGCTTAACAACATAAAAAAAAAAAAGAAAAACATATTTACAAATAGGTTTAAAAACACATTTACACAATAAAACATAGCAGTGCCATAAAGTGCAAAAAGCCATTTAAAATAAATAGGTTTTAAGTTTAGCTTTAAACAGAGGCCGGTCAGGGATGGAACGTAACTCAATGGGCAACGAGTTCCAGAGTTTAGGACCGGCCACTGCAAAAGAACCCCACTGTTTGTACCGGGACCGGGGCACCTTCAGCAGATGTTGCCCAGCAGAACGTAGAGCTCTGCTGGGTTGGTGATGGGTCAGAATCCCACACAGATAAGAAGGTGCAAGGCCTGTGACTGCATTAAAAACAAACATTAAGATTTTAAAATGAATTCTAAACTGAACAGAGAGCAAATGCAGGGAGTACAGGACAGGTGTTATGTGCTCGTGTTTACGACTGTTAGTTAGCAGTTGGGCAGCAGCGTTTTGCACAAGCTGCAAACGGTGAAGTCCGGTTTGGTTAACTCCCACATAGAGTGCATTGCAGTAGTCTCTGCGGGAGCTGATAAAAGCATGGATGGCTTTCTCCAGATCAGCTCGACTTAAGGGGTTTAACCTTTGAAAGGAGGCGAAGCTGAAAAAAGCTTGCCCTAACCACAGAATCTATTTGTTATATAATATTGGCTCATACGGTTATGCAAGGTACAGCAACATACTTAGTACATATAAAGAATCCTCAATATATTTGTAAATAAATACATGTTTTGCATTTTTGTTGTGGGTAGATAATTTTGACTTGGTCATTTTATAAGTAGCTCGCACGCTGAAAAAGTGTGAGTACCCCTACTTTAAACTGTTAAATATATCAAGATAACATACCACACTTGATTATAAAAATGATACAAAAGCATAAACTAATAAGGAACATAATGTGAATGCATGCGTTTTTGTGATGGGCGTGTCAGAATTAATTTGTGGGCATATTAATTTACTTTTGCACCAGGCGAACAGTCCAAAAAGGTGGGACCTGGCACACAAAGGTGTGATAAAACTAAAACATGCCTTGTGGGTGTGTTCTCTGTGCAACATGCAATAAACCAATCAGAGTTTGCCATTCAATTTAAAAGCCAGGTACAGCCACCTGACATCTGACACAACAATGAATCAAGAGCTGCCAGAAAGGCATGAAAGGTATTTTCCAGGAGCAAACCCAAAGGCTAGTGGAGGAGGTAAAAGCAAGGGAGAAAAAGAAATATGTCGACTGCAGAAATTTTCCAAAGCTCCCTGAGGTGGGTCATATTTAAACCGTGTTTGTGATACTGTTTTTTTAGCCCTTACTATTATATCTGTTAGGATGATTAGCCCTGAGCCAAGCGTCCGTTATAATTATTGTCAAGGATATTGTATATTATTGCTCAGTGCGCTCACTCCTGGTCATATTTTTATCCACATACACTTATGACTTCATGTCTTCAGCTGTATCTCCTTTTGGCACCTTGCTAAACCAAACAAGACAAAGACATCACTTTGCACTACATCTAATCACTGTTCTGGGACCCTCTAATTTGTACATTTAATGGCATCTGCATAAACTCAGTCACATCTATGACACGTCAGACTATTACACGTCAATACATGACCCTAAAAGTGAGAGGCGGGCATAATGTACACCTATAAAAACAAAAGTAAATCACCTGTACCATACATGTGTCTGACTTGTTTTATTCTTGCAAGAATTAAAACCGTCATTTCTAAATTGACCCTGTATGGTCTTTGTTATTATTATTATTGAATGAATGAATGAATGAATATGAATATTAGCCTCAAGCCAGCGATAACCGGGAAGGACTGTTGTATTTCAGCTTGAGCATTATTATTATTATTATTATTATTATTATTATTATTATTATTATTATTATTATTATTATTATTATTATTATTATTATTGTAGTATTCCCGACCCAGCCATGCAGGGCAAGGAACTATTGCTATGCAGCTTAATGGATATGAAGAGGTTTCATCCAGAGAAGAGTGGATAACTTCGAGAAACAGACCGGTGAGCTGCGTTGTATTGTATTATAGGCCTGACCATGGATAGATACATCAAGGTTACTCCACGAAATGGACGCACGCCTTGTCCCTCTGAGAAGTCTAGCCAGCAGCTGGGTCTTATCTCATCCTCTTGAGACTTTCCGGACCCCTCCCTTAAGGGCAAGGCCACTGAGCCTCTCCAACGCACAGCCAAAACATCGCACAACAGAGGCCTTGACGTAAGCCATCGTAAGCCACTTGGAAATCCCATCACGTGACCACGTGTGCTGTTATCCTCATCCTGTGCTGTAATGTCTATTTATGTTATGTATGTTGTAATGGCTACTGTTATTGCGAGTATGTGTGTAATGTGTAACTACAATTGTAGCTATGCTGATGTCTGCTATGTCTGTGAAATGCCTCATTTCTTTTTCATGAAGATCATCTTTGCGCCGAAAAATGGCTGCATTGGTGTGAAATCTACTTCATTTTCATTGCATTGTACTTGTACATGTGTAATGACAAATAAATCTATCTATCTATCTATCTATCTATCTTTCTAATCACTGCGCAGCACTCACCAGTAATCCCCAAGTGCCCAACAAATGAATGACACTTGTCTGCTCATCATCCGGGCATACATAGAAACCTGGCATACAGTCCCTGACAAAAGTCTTGTCGCTTATCCATTTTGTAGAAACAAAAGCTTATAACCTGACTTTAAAATTAATCGATTAGTTTTAGATATGTCTCATATGAAAGCTAAAACACTCCCAAATTATGCTCAATATACTAAAATAAATTTGCTTCACTGAAGAAAGATTGATCATTTAATGAACACAGAACGGTCAGATTTTGGCAAGACAAAAGTCTTGTCGCTTACAGAAAATTGAACAAATAATTTACTTCAACTACAAAAATATGTTGCATAACGTCAGTGAATTAAGTAGTGGTGCTATGAGATCCATATTTAATATCTTGTATGACTTCCATGAGCTTGAAGGGCTACATCCATGCGGTTCGACAATGATTCATACAATTTGTTGATGAAGTCCAAAAAAAAATGCTTTCCAAAAATGTATAGTTTGTAGTATTTAAAAAAGGGCTTTATTGTTTTCGCTCTGATTATTGTTGTTGTTGTTGTTGTTGTTATTATTATTATTATTATTATTATTATTATTATTATTATTATTATTATTATTATTATTATTATTATTATTATTATTATTATCCACTAATAATCGCTAAACTTCAATGAAAACTCACCAAATTTGGCTTGACCATCCGTTAATAGTCATTCCGCAATGAAAACAAAGACTGGCGCGTTGGCAAAATTTGGCACACTGATTTAACTCATCATACCCAACAAAAATATTATAATGGCCCCACCCAATGACACACAGGAAGTCAGCCATCTTAGATAAAAGTTTTCTAAATTTGACACAGCATTTTCTTTTACATCAGTAAAAATTACTCCACATAATCTAGAGAAGTGGGGCATCAAAAGTTATCCAAATTCTTTGTAAATGAAACCTGGTTTCCGACTGGCAGTGTGTCAATTACATTACATGTCATTACATTTTGGCAAAATTATTTGTGCAACAGTTCCCCGTACAGAGGGACCCAAAAATCCGTATGGATGGTGGTAAAATTTTGTTTTTTGCAAACGTACAGAATTTTGCACATACTGTATCTCTAATTTGGTCACACTAATCTAAAAATGACGTCCCAATACAAAACCAAAAAAATATTTTGTCGGAAAAGAACAAAATTATATACGTATTCCTCAGGTCACTCAAAATAACAAAAGTATATTGGAGCCCCATCCTTTCTTTGACTGTGTTGTCATTGCCACACCACAATATTTGTTTAAATTAATGAATAAAGATAGAAAACATGGGACAAAATATTAATTTTTCTGGGGCACTGAATGAATTGTCCAGGAACTTACAACAAACTAAAAAAACAATTGGACCCATATCATAACTTCATTTGTGTTTCTGTGACAACGGCCCAAATGTTTACATACATTTGTTATAACTTGCACAAGTTTTTACATTTTGCCTAAAATTTTATTATTTACACATGCCTGAACAGATCTATTTTTAAAAAGTTTGTCTTGTAAAAAATGTAATTCATCTATTTTTCAAGAAAAAAATGTTAATGACCATAAAAAAACATTCAAAAAAATTTTTAAATTTTGTTTGTCTGAATTTTATGAAATTTGTCAGATTTGTTGATTTTGGCATGACAAACAAGAAAAACTTTATATATGCCCTATTTCAAACGGTTTAGTTCTAGTGGTCCACATAAATTGAGCTTTATGGCAATACACTTGGAAACTAGGCCCCAGCACCTAAATACATGGATATCCATTATGACCCCAACTAAGACAGCAACACAGTGCTGGTCAGTGGGGCACAGTGGCTCAGTGGCAGAGCGGTCATTCTGGTACCGGAAGGTTGGCGGTTCGAGTCCCGCTCTCCCCACAGTTCGTACTGACACTTAACTCACCTAAACTCTAGTGGTGTTCCAGCTGTAACACTGGAAGCTTAATGTATGTCGCTTTATGTAATTTCATCTACTAAATGTATATATTATTATTACTGTTGTGTTTTGAAGGAATCTATATTATGATTAACATTATTAGGCCCGAGCGGCCGATAGACGAAAGGGACTGTTGTATTTTGACGGGATCTATATTATTATTTATATTATTACGCCCGATGAGCCTGTAACAAGACAGCCATTTTTTGGAGAATAAAATCTCCTCTAACTCTTTCAAACATTGTCAGATCTGCTCAGACCCAAAGAATTTTGTGGTCATTTCTAATCAGAACACAATGAAAAGTTAATTATAGAGCTCTACCACCATGTTGCCATGGCAATGCCCCAAATGTGTGAAAAAGTGAATGGGATGTGCAAAACAAAAGTAATTTCTTTAATCATAGAAATTTTAAATGTTGTACACGTTTATTATGTTATGTTTAATATAAAATTCTATTATAGCACCACTCTAAACCCAACACGGAGTCAGCCACTTTGGGTGGAATGTGAAACCCCCAACATCAAACCCCTTATTTAAAAAACAGCAGAAAATATCTGTTTTACACAAACACCAACCTAGGGCCAAATAAACTAAAACACATGGGCCAACAAAAGTTATTACGTTTTTTGATAAATTTGTGGGTTTGGCCATAACACACCTGTAACGAGGCAGCCATTTTGGGAAAAAATTATCTCTAACATTGTCAGATCTGGTTACACCCAGTGGATTACTTGCACATTTACACTGTTCACACAATGATATACTAATTAACGGGCCATGTTTTGAAAAGAGCTGTCCAACCAACTCAAATTGGTTTTCAACTCAATTTGAGTTGAGTTGCTTACTTTTCCTAATAGGCCAGCCGGCTGTCCTAATGACAGAATAAAATAGTTAACAGACAAATGAACTCCCACATTATTCCCCACATTATTAGACATCCTCAATTCCCTCTGAGCAAGAGTCTTTTTAATCCTGACATGATAAATGCCCAGTGCTGGTTCAGTCCATAATTCATTCTGTAATTATCAGCCCGAGCTGGAGGATAAAGTGGTGTCATTCAGCTTTGACACAGAGCTCAAGAGCTGTATTTTTCTTATCAAATAAATGTTTCCTCTACGTCCAAAACATCAGTGAATCTCCGTAAATGTTTTGACATTGCAGTCCTCAACGTTTTGACTATGACTCATTTATCAAGCTACGCTAAAGTTGTTGAATCTGCTGTAACCATTGTAACCTGAGGGCCCACTCGTGTATATTACTGTCCTGGTTCAAAAAAAAAAAATTTGTATGGAAAATGACTTGTGGTCGGGATCAAATCTTCTCGAGGTCCGGATTATATCAGCTTGTTGTTGTTGTCTCAGCATGTCTTTGTCATGTGATGATAGCAATGTGAAAAAGTCAGGTGTTCAAATCAGCTGCAGAATTTTCTCATTGGGTTTGGTTTTATTCCTACATCAAACTGAAAAGAACCCACATTCATTCATCATTAAATAACATTCATATTCACCCAGTGTAAAACTGAGTAACTAAGTGTAAGAGGCGTAACAAATAAGAATTTATTGCCACAAGCACAGTCAGTTACACAAAAGAAAGGGACACATTTACACCGTTTATACAAGGCTAGAACTCAATGTACAATGAGCAAACTAATTCAACACCAATGGTTAAATATGTAATCACATTGCACACAATATCATTAAATCCTACACAAAAACATGTACTGTTTGAAAGTAACACAAGTCGACATAAAAATCACCTTTATTTACAAAAAACATCAATTGAAGATTTTTAGCAAAAGGACTCTTTTGTGTGTCTGACTCTCCTTCAACCTGTCAGACTTTATACAATCTGTCCTGTAACAGCTCCCGCACTAAAAAGGATTATTGGGAGTGTGAGAGCTACAGAACAATGAATACACTGATTATATACTGCAATGGTGCACTGTGTGCTGTTCCCTTAAAGCAGCCGGCGAGATTAGTAGTTAGCGTCATGAAGAGCACTTTAAGCCTCAGCCAAGTAACCGTCTATGATACTCTATGACTTTTTATTTTTATTCATAGAATCCTTTTATAATTAAGTTAGAGTTATGGACATCAATACAAAGAATGGATTTTACGCAATGTGTCTGAGAGAAATTATGGTGTTAGCCTACAGTTTGTGCAGAAAAAGCCAGTTGACAAGTGCTCACAGAGACGTGTGTCAGTCAGAGGTTTCACTTACACTTTTTGTTCAAGTGAATTATTTAGTTGAGCTGTCATAATCAAATATTATCATTACCACACTGGTTTAGATTACACAACATATTTGTTTCTTTTATGGTCTGATCACAAATCTTCAAATATGAGGCAACATCCACAATAAGTGAGGAGTCTAGTGCCTCCTCCCTTCTGTGTTTTTGTTTCCCCTTCCTCTTGTGTCTGTGTTATGTGTCCTCAGTGTGGAGCTGGGTGGAGTCCACTGTTCCTGGATCCTGCATTCACTCAAGCTCACCTGCAGCACACCAGACTCAATCACCACTCACCTGCTCCAGTATAAGAACCCTCTTCAGTCCTCCACTGAAAACTGAGTCCAGATGCTTTTTCTTAAACTTTTTTTTTTTTTTTAAGATGTCCTGGATGACTGAGAACCTTCACAGACATGTTGCTACCAACTTTGGGAATGATACCCTTCAACTGCTACGAGAGCATGAGAAAAACTGCCAGGAAACTGGCAGACTATAGAAATTATCTTAGATTTAACCTACACTGCAGACAAAGTAAGCTGGTTCCTAAAAGTCTTTGGCTGGGTTCTGCTGTTAAGGGACACAGGGCTGAAAACATCCTACGCTTGGTCCAGACCCACCTTTTGTGTGAAAGGATCAGACAGACTCACTTAACAATAGATAACCTCCAAACCAAGTTAGATTTTCTACAGGAACAACTTGCGGCAGTTCCATGGGAAGTTTTACAGGAGATTGCCACTTTCATACAGAAGGTGCAACTCGCACACCACAAAAAGAGCAAGGACCATTAGATCAAAAAGTTCCAGATTTTGGCTAATGGAAAACACAAGCACAATCCAGACCAGCCTAGTTACAACAAGGATATTACACCAGCCACTTGGGACAGATGGGTTAATAACCTCTCCGACAGAGTTCTCACCCAAACTGAAAATGAGGTTTTTGGAAAAAACCTTAACTTTTCAGTTGCGCCGAGGCACATCCCCACAGTAGACCTCATTACAGCAACAGAATCAGCCTTAAGGAACAATAAATTGTCTGAAAATGAAGACTGAGACTGAAGGTCACAGCTGCACTGGCTAGTGCAAGATTAGATATGGGTAAAGCTCAGAACCCAGGAAGTAGAAGCCTTCACAGAACACATCAACGCAGTGGACAAGAACATCAAGTTCACCCAGATGTCATAGACAGGCGCCTGGCCTTCTTAAACTGTGCAGTGGATATTTGAGAGGACAGGACTCTCCAAGTAGAAGTTTATAGGAAGCCAACACACACAGATCAATATTAGCTGTTTGATTCCCACCACCCACTGCAGCACAAACTGGAGTCATCAGGACTCGTCAGCACAGAGCACAAGAGGTGCTCACAACCTCAGAAGGTAAATGGAAAGAAGAACAACACATCCGTAAAGCCCTGAAAGACTGTGGATACCCTAAATGGAATTTCAACAAAACCAAGAGGACACAGAAACCAAACAGACAGGAACCAGTGACAAAAGGGAAGGGTGTAGTTATCCTTTGTGTCTGGTTTATCTAAAAAACTTCTGGGGCAGAAGAAAATTTTTTCAACCACATACAGTTCCGCCATTTTTCCATGACGGAATTGTATGGAAAAATTATACATTGAGATATTTCAATAAAATTCCAATATATTGTGAATTAAAAGTAATTTTTCTTATCTATTAATGTAAAAAAATAAGCAATAAATATTCTTGGCACAGATTTATTACTGCTACTAACACAAAACTGTAATAACAATGAAATCTAGGCGTGTGATTGTTGACCGTTATGTTTTACTACAAGGAAAATATCTCTGAGGAAAATGTAATGATTATGTTATGTGCCTTTTCATTTAGAGACCATTAAGTCTGATAAATGCTCTTTAAAGTTTTTCCTGCGACATAGCTCACATTTGTTTGTTTTGCTTTTGTACTGTGTCCAGTAGGTTGTGTGTTCCCGCCCCTTAACAAATACAACTTTTCCTGTGCCCCCTGGGAGGCGCTAAACAGACCACTTGTTAGTTCAACTCAAGACAGGGTTCCAAGATGTACCACATTTTTTATCTAAAATGTCCAAGCTTCCCAGTGGATTTTTAAGACCATAAATGTGTCTATGCATTAGAAGGATGTACTTGGGCCAGTAGAAGGTGTTTGTGTAAAGTCCCTAATTTTACTCTGCACTCTGATAGTGGCCTGGCTCTGTGCTGGTTCTAACTGAGGTTCTTTTCTGAAGACTCAGAACCTTGGTCTGTTGAACTTGAATGAGTTCAGATTTTTATGTGTATATGTAACAATGTTTTGTTTTTACATGTATCTGTATTGTATATATGATGTAAATTTATATTACTATTCAAAACAACCATAGTTATTTTTTGGTTCCAATTGAAAGTCAACTTTGAATACCTTTTTTTTTTAAGTGTAACTGAACCATAATTGGCACAGAAGCCTTGTCAAAACTGGCAAGAAATACACTTACTATAAACTTACTATAAATACTATATACCTTTTTCCATTACAGAAAGAAACTAAACATGATTCATTTTTCCAGATAATGGACACAACTTTTGGGATAGTGGACACAACTTTGCCCACTCAAAGTTGTGTGTGTTGTGCTCAACAGTGGAGCCTTCTGAAGTGACAGTGAGCCGTACGAGCCATCAGTGCATTGTTGAGTGCAGATGAGGTAAAGGATGTGAGAGGGATTATGTTGCTCCTCAGACAACATGAGTATGACAATGAAGATGATTCTGTCCCACAGACAGAGGTTACTCAGAGAAGGGAGGGAACATGCCCAAGTCCGCGAAGTCCTCAATGTTGTAGTTGGCAGTTCCCTGGGTGGGGTCTCCTGCCATCGGTAACATGTCCTGCAGACACACAGGACACAGGTCAGTCACAAAACTTACACTACAGTACAGTACAGTACACAATTACTAGTCGGCTGCCACACCAGGAGGCACCTAGCATGTTTTGTGATGTCAGTGGAAAGTACCCAGAAACCCACCCAAGCACGGGGAGAACATGCAAACTCCACCCAGAAAAGTCTCATCCAAACCGAGCGTCACACCCTGGATGTTCTTGCTGAGAGAACGCGCTAACTACTGTGCCGTCAACTTGCTCTACTGTACACTAAACTTGTATGTAAAAAGTGAAGTTTAAATGTATGTATATGGAATGATTTATTCACACTTAGTTTGTTTTCTTCACATTTAAGTAAGAATTTCTATACAAAATGAGTATGTTTAAAAATTATATAATCCCTATCCCCTGCATCCTCTTCTCTCAGACTCAACTACCTTCATGTCCACTTTCTCCACATCCATAAACCTCCTTTTTGGTCTTCCCCTCAACCTCCTACCTGGCAGCTCTAAACTCAGCATCCTTATACCTATATATTCACTGTCCCTTCTCTGAACATGTATAAACCATCTCAACCTGGCCAAAACAACTTTGTCTCTCTGACATAGTCCTTCCTGATTCTATTCATTCTCGTCACTTCCAAAAATAATGTCAACATCTGTAGCTATGCTACCTCTTATGATTTTTCAAATTTATAAAGCGCTTTTTAGGGGAAGAAAAGGCGCTTTACATATTCAGTATGAATCCACAGTCACACACTGGTGGTGGTAGGCATCCTCTGAAGCCACAGCTGCCCAGAGGCAGACTGACAGAGACGTGGCCGCCATTCCACGCCTATGGATCTTCCACCAAATACAGTCACCAAACATTCTTACACCAGTGGACAAGGACACTGGAGGCTTAAATGCCCAATTACACAACAAACTGTGGGGAAAGCGGTAATTGAACCGCCAACCTTCTGGTTGTAAGGCGAACTCTCTACCACTGCGCCCCTAGTTCTTCCTCTCCAAACCATACAACATTTATGGTCTCACTACTATCTCACTACATTCATCGGTGTTGCCGTGGTGATAGCCAAAATAAAAAAATTATATCCAATTACAAAATCCAAAAATTCAATTTGTCAAAAATGGACACAAGTTTGGCACACATATTCCTCATTTTACTCCTAACAAATATCTATTGTTGTCATGGCAACACAAAATTTGTTGAAATTAAAGGAAAAAGATACAAAACATGGGACGACATTTGGATTTTTTGGGCAGAATTTTTAACCTTTTGTATACATGTCCAGGATCCTACAACAAACAAAAAAGCCAATAACTTTATTTGCTTCCGTGACAATGGCTCAAATATTTATCAGGTATTACCTGAAAGACCTCAGTCTGGCTGGTGTTGGGGTGTGTGTGCTGCTCGCCCGTCTGCTGGGAGTGGTGCTGGTTCTGCCACTGGGACCATACCTCACTGGGACGTCCCTGGAACTGGGCTCCACTCTGACTGCTCTCCCCTGACACATCTGAACACACAGAACACAAGACACTTCAGAATTAACTGAAGCAGGGTTTAATTGCTAAGCAAGTTGCACTTTGTATACTGGATCAAATCAACACAATGGTTTTCACAATATTGTAGACTGATTCTAATATGATTAGAACAGTGAAGTAAAACTATTAAGCTTGTGAACTACTTTCCACTTTTTAGTGTAAAATCATCCATCTCCAAGTCTTGAATTGTTTTCTAGCTTGATACACATTCATTCACATGGGCTGAAAATATTTATACACCCATATACATTAATATACAAAAATATCTCCCTTTGCCTTACACCAAGTCAAAATCAATAAAATATATCAATTTTAATATGAAACATGGTGGTGAGCCCCTGGGTTCTCTGTGGGTACTCTTTCTGTCCAAACACATGCATGTGTAGGTGTCCTCTGTGTTATGTGTCGTTTGTGTAAGTGCTGTCCGCATGATTAACTGGAGAGTGCTGCACAGCGCCTCACACACACAGCAGCCAAGGTAAATTCTAGCCCCCCAAGTCCCACAAAGTGGTAGAAAAAAAATTATTGAAACACACAAAGTACTTCACAATTAAAGCAGAAAAAGGCAGATAGTGCATCTGTTCATTCATTCATGGGCGGCAGTAGCTCAGTGGGTAGAGCAGTCGTCTTTCAACCGGAAGGTAGTTGGTTTGATTCCCGCTCTCCCCACAGTTGATACTGACGTTGTGTCGTCAGGTGAAGACACTTAACCCACCTTGCCTCCAGTGGCTGTAACACTGGTAATTACTGTAGAACAATGTAAGTCGCTTGTAAATGTTCGCTTGTAAATGTTCAAAAGCAGCCAAGTAGCTTCTGTCTGGAGGAGAAAGGTCAACAGAAGTAGCTGGACGAGCTGCTAGTGAACACACTCTGGACAGCTGCTCAGTCAGCAGGAAATGACCAAGCTTTCATGGTGAAGACATTTTGTCTCTAATTCCAAGGAACTTTATCATTCTGAGATCAACAAAAGAAAGCTTAGCTTATATCTCTAGAGGGAGAGGTGAAAGACCAGTATGAAATAAAATGGATTGGGAGAACAATCTCTTCTACCGTACAGTATTGGTCCAATCACTAACCACAGACTGTTTCAGCTGATGATTTAAAGGGGGACTCTGCTGCTGAATATTTGATCCTCACCTTGGAGCTATAAATGTCTTTTGCCCCAGACTGAATAAAATGCAGAGAAAAACTGAAGTAATGTCCAGATCTGGATGATGCACTAAAAGTTGGTGGTTCAATCCCTGTTGCTCACGATTAAACAGGGTGTCTACAGATATGAACAAGTTAAATTAAGGCTTTTTAAGACTTTTTTAATACCACCTTACATGAAATTTAAGACTAAACATGTGCTGGAAATATGCACATGCACACACAATTGGCTATAAGTTCTTTTTTTAGCTATGGCGCCAGTCCAAACTTAGCTTTCTGCTTTTGTCTTTCCCACACGTAAATGTCTTAACAAGCCCAGAGTCAGGATAAAGGGTTTTGAAGACCTCCTCACTCCCGTCATTTAACCTGCATGACCAGTGGCGGACTGGGGAGGAAAAAGTGTTCCTGACATACTGGCCCACTTGATCAACTGCTGGGTTTTATTATTATTTTTTTTATTTTAAATATTATAACTACATTAAGACGAGTAAAAAAACTGAAAAGCTAATGTATTAGTAAACCTACATTGCTGACTCCATGAGTAACAACCGCAGCAACTGAATTTTTTCTGCTACACCATAATATCTTCTCTCTCCAGCATCTTTAGAACATTTGGCTGAGTAGCCATGAGCATAAAAACCTCCTGGTGCTGTTGTGAAAAAGAGCACCTAAGCCAGTTTTTGATTTATATTAGGAAGAGCTTCTTTCACAAGCTCTTTGTCTTATAGACAGGCTGAGCACAAACTTAAATTTAACCCCCTGTGGGCATCTGTAAGATGGTTGTATTGCCTTAGATTGGGGACAAGCGTTTTCCCTTTGAGACACTGATTTATTGAATTGGGGTTGAGAAGCCGAACTAACAGGAGCACAAAATCAGCCCCACAAAAAAATCTCGATAAGCACCCTTGTGTCGCGGGCCAGGCTGGGGCTTAATAGACAACACACATGAACTTATTTTCTTCTGCTCTCAGCTGGTCCCATTCAACAGCGCTTCAGCTCATGCTTTCCACCCTGTTATGGCCGATTGCCAAAGTAGGGTTCGGAGAATGTAATACTATATTGTGAAAAATTTTAATAAATTCTCAGACAATCTGCCAAATTCCACAACTATGGAGGAACACTGTTGAGGCGAATTTTCCTATATGTGGGAGCAATTTGAGTGTGTACCTCTCAGCCAATAACAGCTCAGAAGAATAAAAAACAGACTAGATTACATTCAAAAGCCAGAGTAAATTTTTTTTTGATTCAAACGGCTGATGGGAACTAAAAGTCAGAGCAAAGCTTGGGGACAGACAGTGCATGGTTCTGAAAATCCTCCATATTAAAACCCATCTATAAAATTATCTCTGTGAAAATATGATCTCACATCAAACACAAGCACACGTGGGCAGGTAATAATAATGTGTTATTTATCAGAGGCAGGACTCATGGAGAATAGGATCAGTTTAAACTCCATTGTAATGGATGATGAACAGATCACTTTGAGACTGTTAGACATGAGGAGGAGGGGCCTTTCGCAGCACAGTAGTGCACCTGTGACTATATACTTACTCTTTATTTTAATCAAAAGATCAGCTCTATAATGAACAATCAAATCCTCACCAAACGCTGTGCTGCGGTTGGTGAGTCCTGAGTAGGCGTTGCCGCTGGGAGAGGAGGTGGCAGGAGATGACAGGGGGCTGTAGGAGGAGGGGTCCGTCTGATAGCTATGACCAGAGCCGATCCCAAAAGGACTGGACTGGGCTTTACTGGACTGTAAGGACAGACAGATAAACCTTTCAGATACACTGCACATTCACATTAGCTTTTAACTTCAACCTTTTTTCAAGATGTCCTGGATGACTGAGAACCTTCACAGAAATCAGCTTTAGAACAAACTAAACAAACATGTCTGACCTGTCCAGAGAAGGGGGGCCGGGTGCCTGACCAGCCCACCTGTCCGGGGTTGAGCTGTCTGGAGATCTGTGCCAGGTTCTGATTGGATGAACCCGATGGCTGGATGTCATTCACACCTGGGACGTGGATCACAGAGGAACTGTGACAGAGAAAAGGCAGAGGCCAGTAGAGTAAGAGGTCTTTTTCTGTATTTGTACCTTTTTAGTTTCTCTATAAACATGCATATATTAAACATGGACTAGGGTGGATCTTTACAGAAAACAAAATGCAGACTCCATACTTACATAATGAAGTGTGTTTAAGTTCATTTACAAACATAAGGCCCACTGCACACTGAGCTCAAATGATGATCAAAAAAGGCCTACTTCAAAATATTGTCAGATCTGTCCTTAACTTACATATCCTTATGTTCACTCACTAGTAAGTTCTAAAAATGTAAAAAATAAATAGGCAAAACAACATTTGATTAATTCACCTGCACATTCTACAGTCTTGAAAGATATGGTTTAATTTAATAATTATGATTCTGTTACCAGTTTTGCCGTTCAGAGCTCATGCCATATGTATATTTCATCAGATGTCTGACATGTACCTAAAACTCTTCCCGGAGTGCCCCTGTTGGAAGGGTGAGCTCTGTGAGTAGAGCTGCTGTCCTCCAGCCGTAGAGGATGGAACCATCATCTTCTTATCTCCGGCTGCACAAAGGAAAACGAGAGTCAGCAATAAGACACAGCCATATTTCCACACAGCAGCACTGCACCGCTTTTCTACATTTTACTACTTATCCTGTTTAATTTAAAAGGCATCAGTGTTTTTAATTCATAAAGTCAAAGTGAACAGATAAAACAAACTTTGACGAAAGTGTTGCTGTTTAAGGCTTTCTATTTTAGTTTATTATTGCCAAACTTTGTTGCCTAGTACCTAGAAACTAGACTTTAGTTTCACTGAGTTGGTCTACAAACTCGATTCCAAAAAAGTTGGGACACTGTACAAATTGTGAATAAAAACAGAATGCAATGATGTGGAAGTTTCAAATTTCAATATTTTATTAAGAATACAACATAGATGACATAGCATTTTTTAAACTGATAAAAAGTATAATTTTAAGAGAAAAATAAATAGATTTTTTAAAGTTCATGGCATCAGCACATTTCAAAAAAGTTGTGACAAGGCCATGTTTACCTCTGTGTGGCATCCGCTCTTCTTTTTATAACAGTCTGCAAATGTCTGTGAACAGGAGACAAGCTGCTCAAGTTTAGGAATAGGAATGTTGTCCCATTCTTGTCTAATACAGTATTCCACTTGCTCAACTGTCTTAGGTCTTCTTTGTCACATCTTCCTCTTTATGATGAGCCAAATGTTTTCTCTGGGTGAAAGATCTGGACATTTCAGAACCGTATCCTTCTTCTACGCAGCCATGATGTAACTGATGCAGGATGTGGTCTGGCATTGTCATGTTGGAAAATGCAAGGTCTTCCCTGAAAGAGATGATGTCTGGATGGGAGCACATGTTGTTCTAGAATTTAGATATATAGCTTTCAACGTTGATGGTGCCTTTCCAGATGTGTAAGCTGCCCATGTCACTCACACTCATGCCCCCATCCCATCAGAGAGGAAGGCTTCTGAACTGAGTGTTGATAACAACTTGGGTTATCCTTGTCCTCTTTAGTCTAGATGACATGGCGTCCCAGAACTTAAATTTTTGATTTGACTGATCACAGAACAGTTCTCCACTTTGCCACAGTCCATTTTAAATGAGCCTTGGCTCCAGAGAAAACACCTGTTCTTCTGGATCATGTTTATATATGGCTTCTTTTTTTACCTCTACAGTTTTACCTGGCAACAGTGAATGGCCCGGTGGATTGTGTTCCCCGACAATGTTTTCTGGAAGTATTCCTGAGCCCATGTTGTGATTTTCATTACAGTAGCATTCCTGTATGTGATGCCGTTCAGTCTAAGGGCCCGAAGATCATGGGCATCCAGTATGGTTTTATCGGCCATGACCCTTACTCAGATTCTCTGAACCCTTGGATGATATTATGCACTGTAGAGATGATAACTTCAAACTCTTTGCTATTTTTTTTGAGAAACTCTTTTCTGATAGTGCTCCACTATTTTTTTGCTGCAGCATTGGGGGAATTGGTGATCATCTACCTATCTAGACTTCTTAGACACACTGCCACTCTGAGAGGCCCTTTTTATACCCAAGCATGTTGCCAATTGGTCCTCCAGCTGTTCCTTATATCTACATTTTACTTTTCCGACCTCTTATTGCTACTAAAATGAGCAAATAACTGGCATTACATTTCAAAATGTCTCACTTTCAACATTTGATATGTTTTCTATGTTGTATTCTGAATAAAATGTTAAAATTTGAAACATAATTGCATTGTGTTTTTATTCACAATTTGTACAGTGTCCTAACTTTGTTGGAATTGTGTTTGTACACTGCAAGTAGAGTAGAGTAGAGTTTATTTGTCACGTACACAGTGACAGACATTACATTACAAACCTCTTTTGGTGAAAGAAACAACTTAAAACTGAGCAGTAGAGAACTAAAGCAGAACACTGGACACAAGTATTGAGTAACACAGATCCACGGTGTGACAGACTGTAAATGTGCATGGGGTTACGTACAGCTGGAGATGCCGGTGTACATCTCAGCAAAGCGCGGGTCTCTCTCCTGGGAAAAGAGCCCCTCAGACTTGTCAATGTTCTTCCCAGACTCATGGACTCCACTGCTGACACTGGCCACCGGAACCTGAGAGTGACGGGTGGAGGTGGTTTGGTAATCTCATTAGAATGCTCCACACTGCAGTACAACAGATGCTTCAGAGAAATCTAATCTATCAACTTTCAAAAATGTGTAGCTTTCACATAATTTAGATTCTTGCCAGTGACGTTAAATGCATACAAGATGCATTTAATGTTAATGCCTTTTGATAAAGATTTTGACAGATGCAAAAAAATAAGAAGAAGATGGCAATAGAAAGCTAAGTGGCAGACATGAGAATAAAGGCAATTTGAGCTGCAGCAGCTGAATCAGAAGCAAAAGCCAACAAACACACATTGCTGAACTTCTACTTTATTTCTGGTCTTTGTTTTTCTAGGACAGGAGCAGTGTGAAGGTTAAAAAGGGATGCAGTGAGGTGCTCTTAAAGCAGTACCTGGGACAGGTCGTAGGCACTGAGTCCATCTCTCTGGTGCACCTCTAGCTCCGCCTGTTGTTGCTGCTGTAGCTGCCTTAAAAACAAAACACAGAAAACCTTTTAAAAGCTTTTTTTTTTGGAAGATGGACTTAAAGTAATGGTGATTTGAGTGAGTGCCATGTGTTTGTATGAAGTTGGGTCTGAACAATAATGAGAACCTGACTTAGAACATTTACAGTTGTGCTCATAAGTTACCCTGGCAGAATTTGTGATTTTGTATGACATGATAACACAAAAACCTTTCTTTCACTCATAGTTAGTGGTTGGGTGGAGCCATTTATTGTAAAACAACTGTGTTTACTCTTTTTAAATCATAATGACAACAGAAACTACCCAAATTACGCTGATAAAAGGTTTTACATACTCTGGTGATTTTGGCCTAATAACATGCTCACAAGTTGACACAAACAGGTTTGAATGGCTACTAAAGGTAACCATTCAAATCTGTGATCTGTTTGTTTGTGATCAGTGTGTGTTTAAAAGGTCAATGAGTTTCTGGGCTCCTGACAGACCCTTGCATCTTTCAACCAGTGCTGCACTGATGTTTCTGTATTCTGAGTCATGGGGAAAGCAAAAAGAATTGTTTTTGGCCACAACCATAAACGTTACATTTGGAGAGGAGTCAACAAGGCCTATGATGAAAGGTACACCATTCCTACTGTGAAACATAGAGGTGGATCACTGATGTTTTGGGAATGAGTGAGCTACAAAGGCAACGGAAAAGATGAATGCAACATGTTATCAGAAAATACTGGAGGAAAAATTGCACTCATCAGCCCAGAAGCTTTGCATGGGACGTACTTGGACGTTCCAACATGAGAACGATCCAAAGCACAAGGCAAGTCGACCTGTCATTGGCTACAGCAGCATAAAGTGAAGGTTCTGGACTGATCATCTCAGTCTCCTGACCTCAATATCACTGAGCCACTCTGGAGAGATCTCAAACGTGCAGTTCATGCAAGAGAGCCCAAGAATTTTCAGGAACTGGAGTTTTTTGCTAAGAAGAATGGCCAGCTTTACCATCTGAGAAAATAAAGCGCCTCAACCACAAAAAACTTCCAGCTGTCATTGATGTTAAAGGTCATCATAATGACAACAGATGATCCTCTTGTCATTATGATTTAAAAAGAATAGACACAATTGATTGACAATAGATGTCTATGGTGGGCAAACTTGGTCTGTTGCAGAGATTCACTGTCTCCTGGAGGTTTTGCACAATTCATTAATTTTTCATTTTCTACCGCTTTGTCCCATTAGGGGTCGCGGGTTGCTGGAGCCTATCCCAGCAGCTTTGGGCCTGAGGCGGGGTACACCCTGGACAGTGGCCAGTTAGTCGCAGGGCTGACATATAGAGACAAACATTGACAGACAACCATTCACTCACTAGGGACACTTTAGATTTGCCAATTAACCTATACATACATGTCTTTGGACGGTGGGAGGAAGCCGGAGTACCCGGAGAGAACCCACGGTAACACGTGGAGGACATGCAGACTCCTCACAGAAAGACCGGAGTCGGCCAAGGATGTTTGAGTCGGCCGGGTTTTGAACTCACGACCTTCTTGCTGTAAGGCAGGAGTGCTTACCACTCTGCTACGTGCACCCTGGTTTTGCACAATGATTTTGATAAATGCACAGCCATGAGTTACAAAAACAAATTATTTAAAAACTGGCCGGCGTCAGGGTCAACAGATGTGCTCCGTTTATCTCCATATTTTGCTAGATCTTCATGTCAGGCTGGTTGTCATGGACCAACCAGCCTGACGTGTGTGGAGGGTTTATGGGGTCAGTGACCAATGACAGCACTGACAGTTGTCACATGGCATATAGTGTGGCACTTGGGGTACGGTAAAAAGTACACTTGTGAAACCAAACCAAACTAACAGAAAAATGATACAATGTGATCTAGAGGGCTCAGAGGCTGCACCACTGTGCACATCAACATGTGTGAAAACAGTGAGCCAATCACATCAATCAAATTCTGCCAGAGTAAATAAACTGATTAGCATAACTGTATAAACTGTAAACTACTAAAGCTAGATTCATCTGATATTGTGTTCTCTGTAAGCTCTTCAGATTATTACAGGGACCTCACCTTCTTTTACTGTGTCTACTAAAAACATTAGTAGAGAAGCATACTGAACACTTTCTATCACTTAGTCTATATTGGTCTCTGTTGCTTCAGCTGTGTGGTGGGTACAGTTACCTCAGGGCTAACAATTTCCTTGTCTTTACTTTACTGTAGAGACTTTAAAGTGCCACACAAAATGCCTTACTTCTGAATTCTGTTTTATGTAAAACATGTCCAGACATGACTTTACTATCATTTACTTCACAGTGGGCTGTGGTCGCAGTCCTTCTCACAGATGGCCACAAAAGGACACATTCTAAGTACATAACCAAGCTCGCAACATTTGCATTGTTTAGGCCTGGGAGATGCTGATGTGTGAATGAACCTACTTGACGTTGGTGTTGGTGCAGATGATGTACTCGATCTCATCAGAGTAGGGGTTCTGGAAGGTGAAGCTGCTGGTGCGGATCAACATCCACTCTCTGTTCTTCATTCGGAAACGATACATCACCGACAGAACCTGGCCCTTTAGCTTCACCACCTGCACACATCATGCTCAGGACATTAGCCATGGCCTGCATTGTTGAAGGTTTGTACGTTCAGAGCATTGTAGTGCTTCTCTGTTTTAGAAAACATTACAAAACAACTTATATTATTATAAGGGGGTGCCTTTTCAAAACTTTTTGTTTAGTATATTAACTTCTCAGGTTAAATCACCTTATTGTACTAACAGTGAACAGTTGTGTATCACTATTCACTATGAGGTAAATAATTCTTTACTTTATTTCATTCATTGTCTACCACTTCATCTCGATAGGGGTACTGGAGCCTATCCCAGCAAATTTGGGCCTTAGGTTGGGTACTCCCTGAGAGACAGACACTGACAGACAATTATTCACTCTCACATTCATTCACTAGGGATACTTTACAGTTGACCTATACACGCATGTCTTTGGGTGGTGAGAGAAAGCCAGAGTACTTGGAGAGAACCCACAGTAACAGAGGGAGGACACGCAAACTCCTCATAGCGAGGACAGAGTATGCATCGAGCTCAGATGAGGCTGGAGGATGTTGGTACCTGTTGAAAGCTTTCTTTGAGGTGGCTCTGGTCCTCAGGGTGACAGAACTCCAGTATGTCTTTGCCCAGTAAGTCCTGCAGAAAAAAACAGTGGCAATTCAGAATGACATATGTGTGCTTTAGGTAAGAAATCAGACTGGTAGACAGACACCAGTGGGTAAACAGAATATGTATGAATGAGAGGGATCCAAGTGGAACAGTGAGGTTACAGGGAGAAAAGGTAAAGAAGGTGCAGGACTTAATATACTTAGGCTCAACTGTCCAAAGCAAAGGGGAGTGCGGAAAAGAGATGAAGAAGCGTGTGCAGTAGGTTGGAATGGGTGGAGAAAGTTGCAGGTGTGCTGTGTGATAAAAAAGTTTAAGCGGGAATGAAAGGAAAGGTCTACAGTCTAACGGTGGTATGTCAGTCTGCCCCAGGGCAGCTGCAGAAGTAGCTTACCACCACCAGTGTGTGACTGTGGAGTGAATGAATAATGGCCTGTAAGCGGTTTGAGTCCTTTAGTCCCTTATTATTATTATTATTATTATTATTATTATTAGTAGTAGTAGTAGTAGTAGTAGTAGTAGTAGTAGTAGTAGTAGTAGTAGTAGTAGTAGTAGTAGTAGTAGTAGTATTATTATTATATCAGAGGGACAGCTTAGGTTAAGAATGTTTAAGAGATAAAATTAGAGAGGCAAGGTTGAAATGGTTTGGACAGAGGGAGAGCGAATAGTAAAAGGATACTGAGCTTAGAGCTGCCTCTCGGGGGCCGGGAGGAAGACCAAAGAGGAGGTTTATAGGGTAGATTTGTAGTGAAGGAGGACATGTAGGTAGTCGGTCTGTGAGAAGAGAATACAGGGGATAGGTACAGATGGAGGCAGAGGATTTGCAAGACTCCTGACCACCTGTAGCAGGTTCTCACTGCAGTTTCTTAAGCACATGACCCCCCTGTACCTGTCCACTGCTCTACCAGCTCGATTGGTGACACCGGGCGGGGCACATTCACCTGTCCCGATCTTATCTAAGAGTTGCATAAGTGGCTAGAGCCGCTACACTGAGCGCAAGACAATTTGTGGCCATCATGAAATGCAGGGGTCTATAAGCACCTGAGCCACAGACACTGCTGTCCGGTTTGCCCTAAAGCAGAGGGGTGAAGGACCAAGTCATTGATCGACCTCTGTACTACAGGCTGTATCCTGGAAACACCAATGTATTTATGGCTTACCCAAAATACACAAAGAATAAATTCCACTATGACCTATAGTAAGCAGCACAGATTCAGCCACCTACAATATAGCCAAACACCTGGCCAATATTTTGGCTCCATTGCATCCAACCAATATCATCAACTCACAGAACTTTCCTAACAAAATCAAACATCTACAGCTAGACACAGATGAGACTATTATCTCACTTGATGTCACATCACTCTTTACCTGCATATACACCAATAAAGCACTCGTGGCTGTAAGGAAGAGATTACTACAGGACACTTCATTACAGGACAGAACAAACTTCACCCCGGATCATATTTGCAGTTTACTGGAGATATGCTTGAACACTACTTATTTCCAGTTCAGAGGTAATGTCTACAGACAAAAACACAGCTGTGCCATGGGATCACCTGTCTCCCCGATTGTGGCTAACATCGAGAAAGTAGAAAACAGAGCTTTGGTTTCTTTCCCAGGTGCAGTGCCCAGTCACTGGTTCAAATATGTTGATGACACGTGGGTAAAAATCAGAACCCAGGAAGTAGAAGCCTTCACAGAACACATCAACGCAGTGGACAAGAACATCAAGTTCACCCCTGAAGATGTCAAAGACAACCGCCTGGCTTTCTTAGACTGTGCAGTGGTTATTTGTGAGGACAGGACTCTCCAAGTTGAAGTTTATAGGAAGCTTACACACATGAATCAATATTAGCTGTTTGAGTTCCACCACCCACAGCAGCACAAACTGGGAGTCATCAGGACTCTGCAGCACAGAGCACAAGAGGTGCCCACAACCTCAGAAGGTATGGAATGAAGAACAACACATCCGTAAAGCCCTGAGAGACTGTTGATTCCCCAGATGGACTTTCAACACACAGAAACCAAACAGACAGGAACCAGAGACAAAAGGGAAGGGTGTAGTTATCCCTTATGTGTCTGGTTTATCTGAAAAACTTAAAAGAATTTTCTACAAACACAACATTCCAGTCCACTTTAAACCAGGGAACACAGCATCAGAAACTGGTCCATCCTAAAGACAAGATCCCCACAAACAGAGTAATGTAGTTTATGCAGTTCAGTGAAGAGTGCAGTGACAGTTATGTTGGAGAAACTAAACAACAGCTTTACAAGAGGATGTATCAGCACAGAAGAGCCAATCCTGAGTAATTGCTTCCTGCTTCTGAAGAGTGCAGTCACACCTCTGCTTGCTCCTGCCAGCTTTACTTTTCTTTTTAGTTATCTCCACATTTAGCATCAACTTTTTACATTACTTTTTCTTTCTTATAACTGGATTTTTATGTTTTTATGTTTTTACTTATTTTTACTTTTTTAACAACACGTTGGACCTGCTGAGCGACTGGAGTCTTAGTGTCTATTTTTCAACATGTCTAGGATAAAAACAACTACTGCTAACTCTTTCTGCCAAAATTGTTGGAAATACCAACAAGAAATCAGTGCGCTACAAACAAAGATTTTTGCTTTGCAAACTGAAAGAGGACTTAAGGAGACAATCCCGATCACACAATGTGGTAAGACTGTGAATTTAAACTTGGAAGATACAGTGTCATTCCCAAAGCTGAGCAAAGCAAAGGAATTTAAACAAAATGATGACACCTGGCATAAACTTGATGCCCAGCCAAAGCAGCACTGGATAAGAAAAAAGAATGCTGGCATCACAAGAGCACATGTAGCATCACCAGACATCCAGCTAAAAACAGATTTGACTCACTTATGAATGAACCAGAAAACTCTTCTTTAACTGTAAAACATGGAGGAAATAAAACTTTGTCTATGGAAAACGGGAGACATGAATCTGTGGAAAAGCACCATGCAAACAGAGACAGAGAATCTATGCTAAGTTAAGGACAGAGATATCCTGTTGCTGGGAGACGGTGCTGTCAGGGACATAAACTATAGTTGTTTTTTTTTACATGCAGCTATCCAAGTGCTATGATCACTGATATAACAGCACTCCTCCCCCAAGTCCTGTCCAAACACACATGCATTAAACAGCTGATTGTACACGTGGGTGCAGTTGACACCAGGAAGGGAGAATCAGAGGTTTTAAAAAAGGATTTATCCAGGCTTTTAAATAAACTTGAAAATCTTTGAAAAACATTGACAGAAGGTTGCATTAAATACATGGCTGTCCAAGACCTGCGAGACAAGAGGAGTACACTTTATTGATAACTTCAACTTGTTTTGGCAACGTGTAGACCTGTTTAAAGGAAAGGGCCCACACCGGAACAGAGGAGGAGTTAGGAGACTAACAGATAATCTCCTGCACTCCCTGAGACACCTAAATGGTTCTGGGCACCCTAAGAAAGGGTCTTCTGAGAAGCCATCAGCCACTGAATGAAAAAAGCACTCCTGCCAAAGATCCTCCTCTGACTGGACCACCATCAACACCTGCACTACTGAAATGGACCCCCCCAATAGGTCCAGGGTCCTATTGGGGGGGTCCAATAGGACCCAGTAACATCAACAGTAACATCAACACCTTCTGAGGACCTCACCATCTCTGTCCCATCCCCGGATTCACCAATGGGATTTCCAGATCACCTGGAAATGTTGGTAAAATCTGGAATTAAGATGATACCCCTCACACCTAACTTACCCAGGGTTCTATCATCATCCCGAAAACCATCACCCCCAATACCACCGAGGAGCACCACTTCTCCATCTCGGCCAGTACAAATGAATCCCCCGACAGGTGTCCAATGCACCCCTGTCAGACCCCCTCCACCCCCTCCCAGACCAGCTCCAAAAGCCTTGACTAGCACCAAGGCTACTATCAGCGATTAGGACACTGAGGGCATCTGCTGTTCCAGGACTTTTTTTCATAATAAAACACTTATCAACCCGAGGCCCTGGGAGAGAACACTTCCCCCCAGCTCTATAGCTACAGTAAGAAGTCACAGACTCGAGAAGAGAATAACAGTTAGATTGTCTAATCAGACAAACCTGATTCAAATCCCCTGCAAACAGATACAGTCTGGTCCTGCTCAAACAGACTTGAAACTTGCAGTGTTCAGTGTCAGGTCTTTGGGAAAAAAATATTTTTTAATTATTGATTTTATCATTTCAAATAAGCTTGATTTTATGTTTTTAACAGAAACATGGTTAGACAGTAAGACTGGAAATGCTGACCTTATTGAATCCACCCAATCGAATTTCACCGTTGTATCCAAAATGCGGGGAAACAAAAAGGGTGGTGGTGTTTGTGCTATTTTTAGAGAAAGGGGTGAAAAAAGCCATTTTTGTGAAAATGGAAAAGCCCTCTTTGAACAGAGGTGGCCTCAGATTCATGTTGCCTAGTATTTATAACAGTGTTCTGACCCTAAATCAAAAAAGCTTCAGCAGTCCCACTAGACTTTTTCACTCCCCGTCATTTTGACGAACGGAGTAGTAAAATTTCCGTTCTCGTTTACCATTACCTGTCATTTTTGATTTTCATATTTTAATAATACTTATAATGGCTTTTTGTTTTACTCACATTTTTAAACATTTCAAGACAAGCATATAGGTCAGATTATTTGTTTTATTTAAGAACAACAGATAATAATACACAAAAAGTGATATTTTGTGATTGAACTATAGAGCACACAATAGGATTCCGACAAAAATAAACTGAACTTAATTCAATCGCTGTTGTTGTGCCCCTGACAAGTTTGTTACTTGTGTTAGCTTTTCTACAGATGTCGCAGAACCTTTTCCTCCATTCCACCTCAGCCACGTTAAACTCCTGATCCCACTGAACACTCTTCTTCACCTCCATTTAGCTGCTTAATTGTCCTGTAACAGCTCTTGGTGACTGCTCAGTGTTTCACGTTTGTCCTTCTTCACCCTCCACAACATCATGTTCTCTTTTTTCACCTTTATTAACAATATCAGAACTTTTTGCGGTTTGAAATTTGCAACATGATTCAAGATAATTGCTGATTGATTTGTACATTTGCCACCAACTGGTCAGGAGTAGGAATTACAATATATCACCCTCAGAAAAAACGGTCAAAATGATGGATGACATTCAGAATTTTCCGTCCCTGCTAAAAAAAACGTCAATGACACAAAATATTCAGTTAATGCGACCTCTTTCACCCTAGAACAGAGGTTCTCAACCAGGGGGGCGCGAGTAGGCTACAGATTTTTGAATTTTTTTTTTTTTTTTGATTTTTTTTTTTTTTTTTTTGAATTTTTTTCTTATCACAAAAACAATGAAGACGTCTAACAATGAATAAAAATATGTGAGTATGGTACAGATTGAAGGGGAAAAAAACGAGAAAATTAAAAATAAAAATCAGTAGCCTCGTGTAGCAGTCCCAGCCTGCAGTCAGAGCAGAGAGGAGACACACACCCCTCCGCGTCCAGGGCTGCAAATGAATCGCGCATGCGCATGGTTCCCGCCCTGGCTTACAGAGCGGGGTAAACGTAAATGTTCACTCACTCTCACACAAAAATAATTCACTGCATTTAAATTGACTCACGACATAGCTCTTCATTCACTCTAGTCTAGTCTCTTGCCAAGTTCGCTTGTGCCAGCTCTCGCTAGTGTTTTATCAATCTCGATTTACGTAGGCCTTTACTACAAAACCCCAACAGTCTTTTTAAAGACTAAACCCACAAACATTTTTGTTAAAGATTAGATCAAATCTCAGCCCTAGCTAGTATTTTTTTTAACTGCTAGGCATTAGCTACACTTAGCTAAAACTACCCACGACTAAGACACACACACACACACACACACACACACACACACACACACACACACACACACACACACACACACACACACACACAGATGAGGACTGCAATTGTTAAGTATTTAAATAAAATCTGAATTGTCTGCAAAATAATTATTTTGTTCGTTTAATTAAAGATCGTGCCTAAGTCCCGACTGATTAGCCCCTGATACGTCTCTCAACATAGCCACACACACAGTTACATATTGCCTAAACTTTATTGAAAACACAACAAAAATGGAGAAATTTCTTGTGAGGACCAACAAGCCAACCGACGCACCACCAGCTGCAAAAAAACTTCGAAGGTACGATGAAGCATACCTGCAGTTTGGGTTTACAGTCACGGCTGATCTGAGACCTCAGTGTGTCGTGTGTGCCGAGGTGCTGGCAAACGACAGTATGAAGCCCTGCAAATTAAAAAGGCACCTCGAAACAAAGCATGCTAGCATTAAAAATAAACCGGCTGAATATTTTAAAAGAAAGCTTGATGGCCTCCATCAGCAACAGGCAACCATTTCAGTGCACAGCACTGTGTCTAAACAGTGTTTGGAGGCATCGTATGTAGTGGCCAAAAGAATTGGTAAACTGGGTAAACCGCATACAATCGCCGAGACTCTCATTTTGCCGGCAGCGCAAGACATGTGCAGAATAATGATAGGCGATAGTGCAGCAGCCAAACTCGGTGCAGTACCACTGTCCAATGACACAGTCGCTAGGAGAATTGTAGACATGTCCAATGATATCAGAGAGCAACTGATAGAGTTCGTAAAAAAGAGTCCTTACTATGCGCTGCAGCTGGACGAATCCACTGATATTGCTGGGCAGGCACAGCTCCTCACCTATGTCAGGTATCTGCAGGACAAGGCAATTGAGGAGGATGTCCTATTTTGCCGGCCTCTTCAGTCGCACACTACAGGAGAAGCCATTTTCAATGTCCTTGATATTTTTATCCGTGAAAATGGTTTGGCTTGGGACGATCGCGTTGGCCTATGCACGGATGGTGCGCAGGCAATGACGGGGCGTGAGCGTGGCCTAGCTGCTCGCGTTCAGCAAGTAGCTCCACTTGTGAAATGGACACATTGCATGGTCCATCGCGAAGCACTAGTTGCTAAAAAAATGCCGGTTCTCTCTGACTCCGTGCTGAACCAATCCGTGAAAATTATAAATCTCATCAAATCACGGCCGCTAAACTCTCGCTTGTTTGGGGTGCTCTGCCAGGAAATGGGGTCAGGGCACGAACAGCTGCTTCTGCACACTGAAGTTCGCTGGCTCTCCAGGGGGCGCGTGTTACAGCGGTTGTATGAGCTGCGAGAGGAGGTGAAGTGGTTTTTGACAGAAATCAAATCAGATCTGGCGAAGCATCTGGATGACACTATGTGGCTTGCATCTCTGTCGTATTTGGTAGATATATTTGACCGCTTGAATGGCCTCAACCTGTCTTTGCAAGGCATGAAACTCATATTTTGCTCCTTGCAGACAAAGTGCACGCCTTCACACAAAAATTAGACCTCTGGCATGGCCGCATCAGTCGAGGAACTGTGACATGTTCCCCAGCCTTGGACTTTATCGCGGATGCAGGCACGTCACATGATTTCTCCTCCCTATTTCAATCATCTTCTGAGCACCTGTCAGCAATGAAAAACAATTTATGACGTACTTTAAAGAGGATTATCGCTCTTTGCGTGGGTTCGAGATCCGTTTGTGTGCACAGCAAACGAGCTATCAATTGATATGCAGGAACAGCTTATTGAGCTGAAGAGTGACCGTAGACTGAAGGAACTCTTTAGCTCCTGCCCTCTTCGTCATTCTGGGCAGCATTGATGCAGGAATATCCTGAACTCTGTGACGTCGCCTTGAAGATTCTCCTTCCTTTCGCGTCAACATATTTGTGTGAGACAGGATTCTCAAAAATGACTGCACTCAAAACAAAATACATAATCGTGCACAAATAGAGGATGATTTGAGGCTATGTTTATCAAACATTGAGCCAAGAATTGAGGATCTTTGCAAGGCAAAGCAGGCTCAGGTCTCACATTAACATCACCGACCTGCAAGCTTCTGTAAAAAATGCAGATGATGGCTACTATTATGCCTAGTAATAATATCAATAATAAAGCTAATAAAAAAAATGATAATAGGCCTACTGATTATAATAATAATAATAACAATGATAGCATGTAAGTACATATAATTATATAGCAATAGCCTAGTAATGATGATAGGCCTACTGATGATAATAATAATAACAACAACAATAAAGCATGTAAGCTCATATAATTATAAAACAATAGACTAGTAATGATGATAGGCCTTCTACTACTCATAATAATAATAATAATAATAATAATAATGCCTGCAAGCTCACATTGGAAGTCTGGTGCTACTGCCAATTATAACAATAGCCTAGTAATGATAATAGGCCTACCTACCGCTACTGATGATAATAATAATAATAATAATAATAATAATAATAATAATAATAATAATAATAATAATAATAATAATAATAATAATAATAATAATAATAATGTGGGCCTAAAAATAATAGCCTAGGGCTATCTATCTATCTATCTATCTATCTATCTATCTATCTATCTATCTATCTATCTATCTATGCAAGGTGGGGGGATGGCGGCAGGGCACTGGGGCCCCAACTGCAATGAACCAGCTTTGGGGGGGCCCAGCTTGCAAAAGGTTGAGAACCCCTGCCCTAGAACAACAAACACAGCACCTAAATGGAGCAGTGTCACTAACGACTCTCCTGAGCCTTCATGACTCTCACATCAGAAGTCACACCTCCCTTTCATGGCCAACGACTATGAGACCAGAACAGCCTGGTCCATCAGGTTTGGTTTCAGGGGAAACTCTTCCCTCTAGAGATATAAGCTCAGCTCTCTTACCAGTTGAACTCAGAATTGATAAAGTCTCTTGGAATTAGAGACGAAATGTCTTTACCTTAAAAACTGAGTCCAGATGCTTTTACTTTTTGCTATACCTTTTTGCTGAAAGTCCACTTTGTCTGACGTATTTCTGACATACTGTAAGTTGTCATTCGCTTTATGGTCGAGAATGTCTCCACTCCAATGGCTACACTCCACACCATCCATTCAAAAAGACATAAAAATGCCGACGCTATTGTATGCCTGCTAGCTAGTCCTGGGCACTTGGCAGGCAACCCAACTCTAAATCTAACTGGTTAACGTACAGTTTCATAATCATTTGTTTTAAGCTAGAGGGGCCCGCGTTGATTCTGAAAGCCTCAAGGCAGTTCTCTTTCAGCAATTGTTTCAGTTCCTACATAACATTACGCTAGTCTCTTGACTGGTAGGCAGATGTGATGCCTGCTCCCTAGAGGGGTTACTCCCTCCTGCTATAAGAGCGTCACGTCACCACCTCCGTCTAAAACCTCTTCTTGCTCCAGAAGCTTACTCTCAGACGGTGAGTGTGGTTTACAGGTTAGATTAACTGTTCATGTCTGTGAAGGTTCTCAGTCATCCAGAACATCTTGGAAAAAAAAAGTCGAAGTAAAAGCATCTAGACCCAGTATTCAAGGTGAAGACATTTTGTCTCTAATTTCAAGAGACTTTATCAATTCTGAGGATTGTTCATGGGACGAGCGAACACTACCTTATACTGCGCTGCTGTCTGAGTTTAGTAGCCGTTCTGTCACAAACAGTAGCTAGTCATCATACTAGCTGCTAGTTTTCTATATTGTACAGAGCTAATAAGGAGCATACTTTCCCTTCACCATGGAGAAAGCAGTGCTACTGGGTTTTTTCCAAGTCAAGACACTGACGAGGTGTTAAAGGGCTTCTGGGAGACAGCGTAGAGAGCGTGTCCCATAGTGAGATAAATTACTCATATATTAAAGAACCGGGGTTAATTTCTTAGCCTTACATTTCATTTACCCTGGCAACACATGACTGAAATCTGATTTGATAAAAGCTCCAGCATAAACATACACTGATGGAAGCAGCACAACCAAGAGAAAACCTATGAAATAAAGAGAATAGAGGATTGGGAATAATTCAATACAACTTAATGGAACTAAATAGATAACATAAGTCAGTGATTCTAATATTGTTTAGGCCAGCAGAGAAGCCCTTGTGAGCAGGGCTAGTGACGGGAGTCACATGACTTCCTGTAACATCACTCTGAACTTGACAAACTAAGAGATCAGGGTCAGGTGCAGTACAAAGCAGAAGTCTGGAGGTTTTGTGAAAGTAAGACCATTAGACCAGCATTGCCTGCTGACGGAAACATGTGTCCTTAAAGGAGCCTCGTTTTATTTGTTCACATACAATGTGGCGGAGAATATTGTGAGTAGAAACTCACATCTTACGAACCAAACAGCCGTTCCTTCAAGTTAATTTGAGAGCCCCATATACATCGACAACAGAGGGGTCTTTTGAGGTGTCCTTAATGAATATAAGGCTAAAATTCAATTAGCACTGAAATTAGAATTTTACCTTTGAGACAATAATAATTATAATTATAAGCAACAAAGGTTTATGAATTGCACAAGAGATGTTGTAACTGTGGAAATTAATTAAAACTGGTCCAAGGACTGGACAGAACAAATAGCACTGAGCTGCTTTGAGCTGAAAATGTGAGATCTACAACATGATGTCGTCCAAACTAACACAGTTCTAGTTAACAGCACAACTAAAGCCTTTAAGAAAGAGCTTCACACTCTGCAGAGGAATTGGCAGAAGATTCTGGAATAGAGTAATTGATTTTGACCTGGTTCTACAAAATATCTGGAGAATTGACTGGGATTTTAAATCTGTGTTGAGATGTACTTGTGTGGCACTTCCATGTCTCATAACTTTTGTTTGTGTAGCTTTCCATGTATCCGGAGCTTGTTGGTGAGATTGATAGATGTGGCCATTGCTGGGTCAACATTCCTGGACATGCACCTGTCGACTATGGTCGAGGCTTTGACCTCAGATGAATGCTTTGATATCTGAGGGACGTTAACGTTTGCATGTACACCAATGGGACAACAGCTCCAGGACGGATCATACTACAGTCCTAAGGGCCGCATATACCATTGAAGTTATTATGCTTAAGAGAATTGATTTTAATCATTAAGAATGTGCATAAGTCTAACTCCTGTTTATGTTTCTTTTCGTTATAGGGTCAGCGACTGGATAGGCAGGGTCAGACCGGAGCTCTTGAGTTCGATGGGATGACCAGCTTAACCTCCGGCACCTTTTCTTATTTCTTTTGGAGTGATGACATGTTTTTGATTGATACACATATTGTTGAGTTTATATGATCAGTATAGTAATCCCTGGTGAATTTTCTGTTCTGAATTGTTGTGATCTTTTTTTTCTGTGTCATCATTTAATCAGTTACCTATATTTTATAGTTTAGGCCTTGTTTGTGAACCGCAGCCTTGACAGAGGGGTGTCAGGAGGTCTTTTTCCCAGCCATAGGTCATTTACCAAAGGGTCAAATGTACTTAGGCTAGGTCAGCTGCCAGCCGGGTTTTCGCACAAGTACAATTCACATCAAGGTGGGTTATTTTGATTTATGCCATGTTGGGCATAAACAGGGGGGATATGTTATGGGAATTGTACATCTCCATTCATTTTATATATAATGCTCTCACTCCTGCTCCAGTTCATATGTTTATCCACACACAAGTATGACTTAATGTCTTTAGCTATATCTTCTATTGGCGCCAGGCTAATCCAAACAATACAAAGACATCACTTTGCACTACATCTAATCATTGTCCAGGGACACTCTGTCCTGTTCACTTAGTGACACACATCTATGACTGACACGTCAGCTCAATACACGTCCATCCACGAACCTGGAGCTGGGGGGCTGGCATAATGTAAACACATAAAAGCTTCATGTATTGTTTACATCTTTAAGCAAAACCCTCTGTTACCATTGTTACCGTGTGTCTGTTTTGCTTCTCTTTGCAAAGATTAAACCTGTCTATTATTTTCAAATCATATACCGTCTCCATTGTCTGCTCATTTAATCTGAATAAGTAAAATTCTTGTAACACTGGCCCTCATGGCCCACCACTGGGATGTTGGGATAGCAAAATTTAATTTGATTATTATGCCAGAATAAGCTGACTATAAGATCTGCTTTTTCTAATTATTACGTTGAATAATATTAATAAAACATAAGGAAACTTTAAATTACATCTTTACTTTATGTGTTTGGGAGTATCAGTTTTTGATAAGTTCTTTGCCATCTGGTCTGACGTATATCATACTGTATACAATGTGTGATAAGTATAAATTCCGAGTTTACATGCTTATGTCACGTCGACACATAAAAACCTCTGCCAAACCAGCTAATGAACAGATAACTTTCCCGATGGAATGTGTGAAGGACTTACGAACTTAATCAAAGAACACAGCGCCATAGGAAAAATCCTTTCAATTTAAGAATTTTACAGTGAATAATGTATGACTCAAAGGATATGAAAACACTCCAAACGGATTTTTAGCAAAGGAGCGACTAAAGGAAACCAACAAGTGTGAAAGATGAGGCCTTTACCTGAGGCTGGTAACCAATGACGTTGATGCAGCGGGGGTCGACAAACGTGATGATGCCGTCAGAGTTGTGGCGTGACAGGAACTCAGTGGGCACTGACAGACCGTTCATATCCATGGATACTGGAGAACTGGTCACCTGAGAAACACAGCCCACACATCAGGACAACTCACTTGCTTAAGCAAAACAAGATTTTACGGGGCATTCCATTAAATTATGGTTAAAACTTTGAAAGGTTACTGATAAAATATATTAAGAGAATAACCATGCAAAGTCTTTTATCTATATGTATTATATATTTTGTACACCATTATTGGCACCCGTGAAGTTTATGTACATATTGTGGAATATCTACTGAAGGAAATGTATCAAATTAACCAACATATTACTACAGATAGCTTGTGTTTGACACAAAACAGTAAATGATAATTAACATTTAAAAAGATAAACATTATGAGGAAAACAGACAAAACCATAATGCTTGCCTTGTCAGTGGTATTGGCACCCTTTGCTGCAAATCAGTATCTAAACCCAATTTGGCTCACCTGTTGCAGATCTCAAATGAGGATCACCTGTGATGAATTGCCTCCACCCATGTGACCCAAATTAGCCAATAAATGAACATTTTGGTTTTATAAAAAGCCACCTGTTATTCCCTCTTCATGTGTGACAATGGTAAAGACAAGGGAGCTGTCTGAGGACACCAGAAATGCTATTATTTGCAAGCACAAGACCTCCAAAGGGTATAAGGCCATCTCCAAAGACCTTGGCATCCCTGTTTCAACGGTGCGTAATGTTATTAAGAAGTTTTCCAGGCATGGAACTGTCAAGAACCTCCCTGGATGTGGTGGGAAGAGAAAAACTGATCACAGAAGTCTTCGAAGGTTGGTACGAATGGTGGAAAAAAAACCCCCGTCAAACATCTAAAGACCTGAAGACCAACCTGGAGCAGTCTGGTGTAACTGTTTCAACAAGTACCATACGCCGCACACTAAACAAAGCGGGGTTTTATGGGCGAAGGCCAAGGAAGACCACATTGCTAAAGAAAAGGCATAAAAAGGAACTATTGATCTTCGCGAAAAAGAACCTGGACAAACCTCAAGTCTTCTGGAACAATGTTTTATGGACAGATGAAACAAAAGTGGAGCTTTTTGGTCCTGCACACAAACAGTATGTTTACAGACGGCGCAATGAAGAATTTAAGGAAAAGAACACCATACCAACAGTCAAGCACGGTGGAGGATCCATAATGCTTTGGGGCTGCTTTGCTGCATCTGGTACTGGAGGCCTTGACCGTATCAAAGGCATCATGAAATCAGAAGATAATCAAGCAATTCTAGAGCGAAATGTCTTGCCCAGTGTAAGGAAACTTGGTTTGAGGCGAAGATCATGGGTCCTCCAGCAAGATAAAGACCCAAAGCACACCTCCAAAAGCACGCAGGAATGGTTGAAAGGGAAAAAAAATACTGTTTTAAAATGGCCAGAAATTAGTCCTGATCTCAGTCCAATTGAAAATCTTTGGGGGGAGCTGAAAACTGCCATTGGAGAAAGGAACCCTGCAAATGTTCAAGAGCTTGAGCATATTGCAAAGGAAGTGTGGGAGAAAATGCCACCCGAGAAGTGCAAGAAGCTTATCGATGGATATAAGAAACGTTTGGAGGCTGTCATCGCTGCCAAAGGGTGTGCAACCAAATATTAAGGAGGGGTGCCAATATTAGTGCACATGCTGGTTTTCTGTTTTTTCCTTTTATAATTACAATATCTATGCTGAAATAACAATTGTCTTTGTTAAATTACTTTGGACCTCCAATTAAAATATCCTGCTGATATAAATTTGGTACATTTCCATTTATTTCTGAAGACATTCACTCAGTTATGCAAAACATGAAGGGGTGCCAATTATGGTGAGCAGGACTGTATATATTTGTGATGCTCTCTTTTAAATGTGTTAATTATGGTTTAAAACATACAATATCTGGGTAACAAAACTATAGCATTTACCAAGAATCAATCTTGTATGAAACAAGTTGCCCTCAGAAAAAAAACTCGATCCATCAAAGAGTCTCCAGGCATTTTGATTTGCTTTGCATATAAAAACCATGAACAGGAGATTCAGTGCTCTGTTTGCTGTGCCAGGTTATAAAGTGGAATTTTAAAGTGGATACATTTATTCCAAGCTTGAGCTTGCTTTTCTCTATTCAACTCTTCAAAGATGTAAAATCTTGATTTTAGCTGTTTTCCGTAACACCAGTCCTATTTTTCTAGAGGGAAGCCTCCAAACCTCTGCCTGATTTTCTAATCATATATTATAAATACTGCTGGGCAAGTTAACGTGTTTCTATTGCGTTAACACATTAATTAATTAACGGCAATAATTATTTTATCGCGCGTTAACTTCGGCCGATTAGCATTGTAAAAGATGTCGGTCTGGAAAATCAAAGTATGCAATACACAAATTTTTTATTCATTTTCATTGACCATTTTTTTGTTCAGCTTGACGGCATCCCTTACTTCCGGTGTCCACCACCGGGTTCGGGGGTTGCCGCCACGACAAACACAGGAGACTTGGCCGCAGCTTCGAGTGGCCGCATCAACAATGGAAGTGTAGAACATGGTCACACTCGGACTCAATGTCTCCAACCTCCCTCGGGATCTGGTCTATGCCGGAGGTGGGAGTTAAAGATTTTTCTGACAGGGGGCTTGGCCAAACGTTCCCAACAGACCCTTACAGTAGGTTTGGGCCTGCCGAGTCTGTCCAGCTTTCTCCCCCGCCATCGGATCCAACTCACCACCAGGTGGTGATCAGTTGACAGCTCCACCCCTCCCTTCACCCGAGTGTCCAAGACATATGGCCGGAGGTCAGATGAAACAACTACAAAGTCGATCATCGATCTCCGGCCTAGGGTGTCCTGGTGCCATGTGCACTGATGGACACCCTTATGCTTGAATATGGTGTTCGTTATGGAGAAACTGTGACTAGCACAGAAGTCCAATAACAGAACACCGCTCGGGTTCAGATCCGGTGGGCCGTTCCTCCCAATCACGCCCCTCCAGGTGTCACTGTCGCTGCCCACGTGAGTGATGAAGTCCCCCAGTAGAAGGACGAAGTCCCCGGTCGGAGCACTACTCTGGACTGCCATTTGGCCCGTAAGCACATTGCCGGCAGTAAGTCAGAACTGTTCCCAGTGCACATTGGACTCCGGCAGGGCTGCCCTTCGTCACAGGTCCTGTTCATTATCTTTATGGACAGGATTTCTAGGCGCAGCCAGGGGCCGGAGGGAGTCTGGTTTGGGGACCACAGGATCTTGTCTCTGCTTTTTGCAGATAATGTTGTCCTGTTGGCTCCATCAAGCCAGGACCTTCAGTGTGCACTGGGACGGTTTGCAGCCGAGTGTGAAGCGGCTGGGATGAGGATCAGCACCTCCAAGTCTGAGACCATGGTTCTCGGTCGGAAAAGGGTGGCTGTCAACTTCAGGTTGGTGGAGAGCTCCTGCCTCAAGTGGAGGAGTTCAAGCATCTTGGGGTCTTGTTCATGAGTAAGGGAAGGAGGGAGCGTGAGATTGACAGACGGATCGGTGCAGCTTCTGCAGTGATGCGGATGATGTACCAGTCTGTCGTGGTAAGGAAGGAGCTGAGCCGTACGGCAACGTTCTCGATTATCCGGTCACTCTCCGTTCCTACTCTCATGAGCTTTGGGTCATGACCGAAAGAACAAGATCCCGGATACAAGCGGCCGAAATGAGCTTTCTCTTTGCAGAGTGGCGGGGCGATCCCTTGGAGATAAGGTGAGGAGCTCGGTCACTCGGGAGCAGTGTTGGTCATCTTACTTCAAAAAAGCTTAAATAGCAATAAATAGCAGCTTAAATAAAGATGTTTATATTAACTGCGTGCACGTGGCAGAGTGGTTAGCACTCCTGCCTTACAGCAAGAAGGTTGTGAGTCCGACTCAAAACATTCTCGGCCGACTCTAGTCTTTCTGTGAGGATTGATGGCCACTGTATCTTAAACTTCCGCCAGTCCCTAATTTGGACACCACTACAAAATTACGTAATGTAATCACTATATAGTGCACTATATAGTGATTAGTGTGTTGATTCAGACAGAGCCAGAGTGGATGTTAAATCTGAAGTGAGTCTAGAGCCCTGTCAAGATGCAATCATTCATTCAGAAATAAATACAAGCACTGTGGTTTATTATAATTTGCCTGATATCAGCAGCAGAACAGAATGTTTCCAGTGCCATTAGGCTGTGGCAGAGTCTTTTACCCACCTACTTCATGGTGCATTAAAAATGTAGCTCATGTAGATGTAGCTCTGAATGGAAGGTCATTGTTTTGACTGAAAACACTTTAATGTTTACCTGTATGAATGTAGCTGTTGCATTAATGGCTGTGAGACGAAAACTTGAAAGTGCATGAACACACCTGCAGTCGTCCAATGGCCACCAGGCAGTATTTTCCGCCCTGCCCAGCCTCAGTGTCCTCGTCTGGTATGGTCATACCTGGAAATAGAGAGCATCACAGGGAGAGCTTTGAAACAAGATATATATATATATATAAACTTTGTATATATATATATATAAACTTTGTCCTTCACCCTCCGCGGGTGGTCTCATCCTTCGAGCTCGGGTCCTCTACCAGAGGCCTGGGAGCTTGAGGGTTCTGCGCAGTATCGCTGGTGTTCCTAGTACTGCACTTTTCTGGACCGAGATGTCTGGTGTTCTTTCAGGGATCTGCTGTAGCCACTCTTCCCGTTTGGGGGTCACTGCCCCGAGTGCTCCGATGATCATGGACACCACTGTCGCCTTCACCTTCCAAGTCTTTTCTAGCTCTTCTCTGAGCCCTTGGTATTTCTCTAATTTCTCATGTTCCTTTTTCCTGATGTTGCAATCACTTGGTATTGCCACATCAACCACAACGGCTTTCCTCTGCTGTTTGTCCACCACCACGATGTCTGGTTGGTTCGCCATTACCATTCTGTCAGTCTGAATCTGGAAGTCCCACAGGATCTTGGCTCGGTCATTCTCTACCACCTTTGGAGGTGTTTCCCACTTTGACCTTGGGGTTTCCAGTCCGTACTCCGTGCAGATGTTCCTGTACACTATGCCAGCCACTTGGTTATGGCGTTCCATGTATGCTTTCCCTGCCAGCATCTTACACCCTGCAGTTAAGTGTTGGATTGTCTCAGGGGCCTGTTTGCACAGCCTACACCTTGGGTCTTGTCTGGTGTGGTAGATCTGGGCCTCTATTGCTCTGGTGCTCAGGGCTTGTTCCTGTGCAGCCATGATGAGTGCCTCTGTGCTGTCCTTCAGTCCGGCCCGTTCTAGCCATTGGTAGGATTTCTTGATATCAGCCACTTCAGTTATGTTCCGGTGGTATATCCCATGTAGGGATTTGTTCTCCCATGATGGTCTCTCCTCCAGCTCCTCTTCCGCTGCTCCCCATTGCCTGAGACATTCACTGAGCACGTAATCTGTCGGGGCCTTATCTTTGATGTACTTGTGGATCTTGGATGTTTCATCCTGGATAGTGGCTCTCACACTCACTGGTCCACAGCCGCCTTCCTTACGGCTAGCGTACAGTCTCAGAGTGCTGGATTTGGGATGGAACCCTCCATGCATGGTGAGGAGCTTTTGTGTCTTAACGTCTGTGGTCTGTATCTCTTCCTTTGGCAACCTTATTATTCCCGCAGGGTATCTGATCACTGGCAGGGCGTAGCTGTTTAGTGCATGTGCCTTGTTCTTGCCATTGAGCTGACTTCTTAGGACTTGCCTTACTCGTTGGAGGTATTTGGCAGTATATATATATATATATTTACACACACACACACACACACACACACACACACACACACACACACACACACAGACACAGAGTGGTGCTCATAACGCTGGCTGAATTTGGGATATGTGCTCATATACACAGTATGAGCATAACTGTATATACAAATATTGCTTCAACTTCACTCTTTTTTTTATGGACACAGTAAATTTCAGATGCTGGTCTCAGGATGACACCAGATGGAACTGGCTTATGTCCTGCTCCAAAGCCTCAGGTCCTGGAGCTGGGGCGAGGATAAGTTCAGACAGGGCACAGAAAAGCCGTGTGGAGGATGTGAAACCTTTGTTTACCTGCAGGAGGCCAGGCTTTGATGTAGCCAGTGCAGTGCACCACAGAGTACTGTGCCTCGCCTTCTTTGGACGGTCCCAGGCCATTCCTGTTCCACACAAACACACACAGAGCAAAGCTTTAGTCCTCACACAAGCCTTTTGGCACCAACTGGAACTATTCTTCACTCCAACTGACACTGAGCTAAACCCAGACTTGACCATGACTGTAAATTGACTTGAGATGCTTTGTCTTCAATTTTTGTTAAACAGAAAATATTAATTCTAGTAAATATATTGTTTCAAAGTCTGCTTTGTTTTATATTATTTGATACTAGTACAAATAAATTATAAAATAGGGCAATAAAATAGAATGACGGTTTCCTTGAGTAATAAAAGATATTGTAACATATCAAAGAGGAAACCACAGAAAGCCATTTGCTTTCTGAGCCTGCACTTTGACAGCAAATGTTATTTATGTATTTATTTTAACCTTTTTTTTTGCTTTTTTTAACATAAAGTTAAATAAAGAGAGAAGCATGCCACCCATTCCATAATCATGTTTCAGTGGTTATAAGTAAATTCTGCCAGTATGAGTTCTCTATTCACTCAGTGATGAGTGAATAGAGGACAGAAGTGAATAGTAATCAACAGAGTCACCACATGTTATCTGTTAACTATACAGAACACCAAATTTACCCACTTGGAGCAGAGTTTTCGGACCTGAACTCTAGGCAGAACTGAGCTATGTAATTAGTTATTCAAATTTATATTTTTTTATATGATTATTTTATACACAGTATAAATATAAACTGAAGCATGGGCCAAACTGCCATTATGTATACTAATGTGTATTATGAATGTGTTAATGTGACAATAATGTGATAAAGGGGAATGTGAATTTTTAGTACCATGTGTAGTTATTACATGCATTATTTGGTCTTATTCATTTGTCTCATCATTTCACATTTTCCATAGACCCTGAACTCTTCCCTTCCCCAAGTCTACAGCCTCATGTGAAATCACACAGGGTTAGTCTGTGGAATCTGCACAAACATCACCTCTAAACCACCACTGACTAGAGAAGCTGACCGCAGTTGTTTCTGTGAAGCTATCAACACAAGTGTTTGCAAACCAAATGTTATTGCACTTTTGTTCATATAGCAGTATTTTCAAAATAAAAGTATGCAATACACAAATTTTTAATTCATTATTAATTTTTTATATAATGCTATTAAGTGTCATTAGAACTTTGTGCGATTAATCGCAATTAAACGCTTTACCTGTTGTTATATATATATATATACATATATATCCTTCACCTGGAAGGTAGGCGGTTCGATTCTCACTCTCCCCACAGTTCACATGCAGGATTAAGATGATGTAGCAGAAAAAGGTTGATTTTTAAAGGAGATGGGGCATTACCTGTATCTTTTCCTCATGTTGGACAGACGATTGAGAGAGATGTGGTCCAGAGGAGCGCTGCCACACCTGCACAAACACACACAATGTACCAGCATTATATTCATCAATAAACTAACTTCAGTGTCACAGACTGAGATGTACAGATACAGGCAAAAAACTGAAGAAAGTATTTGTGGGGTCTCAACCTGCAGACAAACTTTGTGGAGCAGTAGTTGGTCTCAGCTGAAAGTCAATATTTGAAATAGTTGATATTGATGTTAATGTTGTTCATCCAAGACAAAAGCACAACTGCCTTTAAAGACTCTTTCAGAACCAACATGTTGTTTAAATTATGCAAAGCTTAAAATAGGAACAGAACACAAGGACATAGTGCTCCAGAAGATTCCTAACAGCTTAACACATTCTGGCTCTGACAGAATGCAGCGTGGCAGTAGGACATTTGGACTGGCGTGTTATTTTGTTACATCAAAACAACGGCTCTTCACTCTTGAACTCCCATTTGACATCTGTCTGACTCATTACTCTAATTCCCCCACCCTCAGGTGTCAGCTGTACAAATGTAAAGACACTGCATTGTTCAAAGCTGTCTCAGTTGAAAACCCAAGTGACAGTCTTCCTGTCATAAATATCAGAAACCCAGGGCCGGATTAACAATTTCCTGTGCCCTGGGCAACAAGACTCAAGGGCCCCCCCCTGCCCCTGCCCCTGCCCCAAAGCAACAATATCAAAGTCGCTATCACCAAGAGCATATAGCCTATACTTCTATACTAACAATCAGGCTTCTGCATGGCTTAGTGCTGATGTATGTAATAGCCTCAGCTTAAAGTGCATTTAAGAGACAGAACAGATGCACCAATGTTTAACATAACTTTTTATAATTAGAATTAGAACAAAAATTATTTCTTGAATGCTATAATGTGAAATTTTGAAGCAGGCCATTAGTGTGTATTGCATGAAAGTAAACCATTACACTGTTACATGTAGTTTAAAGTCAAACTCATGTTTATTGTTTCACAACAATAAACATGACATAAACAATAAACTCATGTTTATTGTTTCACAATCAACTATATCAACATTTGATGTTGATGCACTACTACTATATTATATTCTTATAATTTTATTTTAACAATGGGCCTTACAACTGGCCTCCTTTAAGACTGAACTCATAAACACACAAACTTGTTAATTGAAGACATTAAACACATTAACACATATTAATTCTTATCTTTTATATTATTTTAACTGGTGAGCCTAATCAACTGGCCTTCTTGAATTTGTACTCATTCGTTTCACAATAAATATGTAATATTGTTTTAACAAGTGAGCCTAACACTTTGGCCTTTTTGACTTTAATATATGCCTACATTCATATATCTTACCCGTATTATCTTCCCTAAGACACTGGCCTTAACATAAAAATAAACCATGTGTAAACCACCACTTTTCCACTTGAATTAACAAATCGGAATACAAAGGTCAGCTTATCAACATGCACAAGATCTGGGGTGGAATCGACCACAACAGAGAAATATTTTGCCTGCTTAATTTCATCGGCAATAACTTGCTTTGTTTTGTCACCCATTAATGCAATAAACTCATCACACACAGTGGAGGAGAGATATGAGGGCTTACCTTTTCCCTTGTTGCCATCAGTGTTAATTTTGACACAAAATTTTAATTTAGTTTTAGTCTTAGTCTTTTGACTATAATTCTTTTTAGTTTTAGTCAAGTTTTAGTCATCTGATTTGTTTTAATTTTAGTCTTACTTTAATCGACTAAAATTGCTTGGTATTTAGTCGTCTAAAATTGCTTGTTATTTTAACTAACTATATCAACTAAAATAAGACTAAAATCAATAACAGATTTACTAGACAATTTTTTACAATATTTTATAAGTTTGGTATAGAAAATAAACTTAACCAAAATATATAAAACACAAATTCAACTTTATGTCAACACAACAGTCTCTTTATTTCAATTCAAACGCTTTTATGCAGCAACAAACACTGTCATGGTAATGTAAACAATAACTAGCTGCCAATTCACCATCAATAAAAGAAAAATAAAGTTAGGTCCAGGACCTTAAAGCTTACAGCTGAGCTGAACAATAAGTGCAAACATTTTTAAATTCGAATCTAAAGTGCACTGAACGACATTTTCTTCTTGCTACCACAATGCTGGCAATTCAACCAGAGAATAGTAACACTTATTTACCTCTATTCATTTTCAAGAAAGCACTTCGTGCTAAAGTGACTTCTCTCTTTTTCTCATGCAGTTTCGCCTGTTCTGTTCTTCTTCTTCTTCTTCTTCTCTAGTATTAATGGCGGGTCGCAACCAGCTTTTTCGGTGCATACCGCCACCTACTGTACCGGAGTGTGTTCGACTGTTCCGTTTTGCGGATTGGTTCTTTTGTTCATCTATCCCGTCTGCTAATTGGATTTTCGTCAGAGTCTATTTTCGTCTCGTCCTTTATTCGTTGACGATAATGTCAATCAATTTAGTTTTAGTTTTAGTCTCCATAGTGACTTCTTTTTTAGTTTTTGTTTCGTTTTCGTCCGCAAAAAATTATTTGTGACGAAAATAATGACGTAATTATTTCGTCAACGAAATTAACACTAGTTGCCATGCTTCACAAGGTGGTCTTTCAAAAATGGGTCAAAATGTGCAATAAGCTCCAATATTCTGAGATAATTCCCGTTATGCACAGAGCCTAACAGTTCGTTGTCCCCTCTAAAAGCTGCCCCCCTTGCCGCCAAAAACTTGATGACAGTAACCACTCGCCTGAGTACCTCTGTCCAGTACCGTTGTTCTGCGTCACATTGCCGAACAAGTGCAGCATCCACTCTGCAAACTACTTGGGATCTCTGCATTAAGTTTAACATATTCTGTCTATGTTCCAAACTTGTTTCATGATCCCCAATTCTCTCTTTAGTGTTTCCAATCACTAAATCCACTAATGAAGGCATGTTGTCGGCTTTGGGGTGACAGGATTTTGCAGGCATGGCAATAAACAGAGCCAGTAGATGGTGAACATAGCAGCCATTCCCTTGGTACGATTTTGTTGTTTTGAAGACGGCAATTCAGTAGGTCATTTGTGAGTGAGCGGGTTCGACACCCAAGCCCAGACTCCCTGACTGATGCTGGGTACCTGGCAGCATGGTTATGGAAAGCAACGGGCCCTCTGTGGATCGCTTCCTCCCTCAGCGTCTCTGTCAGGGCTCCCCATAGGGTCTGACGGGAGTGTGAAGGTGCGGCCGGTGCTGGGGCTGCTGAATGTCTCGGCTTTTTCATTTGGACTTGCGTTTTAGTTGTGATGAAGAAGCTGTTCATGCTCGTCGTCCTTTTGATCCTGGCTGTTGTTGTTCAGTGTCTTACAATTAGCTCCCACACTGCTGGTAGCCTGACAGTTAGCACTTAGGTTAACGTTAGCTGTCTCCACGGCCACAGGTGACGGATGGATTTCAGTGTTACCATCATTGTCGATGCCTTTACTCAGAGATAACTGATTTGAAGTAAAAAATTTGGCTATTTTTGGAATATGTTTCAAACTGTCGACTAATTTCAATTCCTTTTCTCTTTTTAATTTTCTTTTAGCGCTCCCGCTTAACTGCTTCTCCATCTTCCCACGGATTTCAAATTTCTGAGTGTCAAGTCATGTGACACCTCGCTTGCTGCGCAGGAAGCTACAGACACTGTCTGTTTTTGACGTGATTTGACATAATATTTTAAACGGGTTGCAAAAATCTGCATATAATTAGGAAAGTGAGTACTGCGTTTATTTGACTTATTCTAACATAACCTAATTGATGGTTGCCAGGGCCCCTTAGATGTCCTGTGCCCCTGGGCAAGTGACCAGCTGCCCTAATGGTTAATCCGGCCTTGCAGAAACCAATTAATACAGGCACAGACCATTGCGAGGTCGCCTTCAGAGGAAACTGAAGATAACATGTAAACCATTCATCATCACCATGACATCTTTTTAGTATGTAGACCCACCTCTTCTTCAGGTTATACACTAACTCTGAGTCCTGTCACATTCAAAATCCCACAGTGACACTGCTTGACTTGTATTAAAGAGGAACAGGTAGGTACTCTGCGGGAGGTCATGTGAGACAGGCACAGCAGATGACTTGAAAATCAAAGAGAAAGGGATGAACTGTAGGGATTTGGAGAATCAGAGTGAAGAGAGAAAGACGTGTGGATGTTGTATTAAACAACATGGACTGACCTCTCCATGCTGAGGGATTCTGAAGATCTTAAAACAATATCCTTGCCTTTCAAGATGTTACAAATTGTTTATATAGTCAATAAAAGTTCAATTTTCTATACTTAACACTAGAGTGGATGCTTTCTAAAATATTTAGTCCTACTGCACATGTTTGATAAAACATGGCCATAACAAGCAGAACACTACCACATCATCAACAAGCTTCTCTGCAGGACTCTCTAAAGAAGCCTGTCACTCATGTTTCTTTACATGTCTAATGGCTGTCACTTAGCAAGGCCCGCACTGAGAGGCTATCCCATTACAGCCACTCCTACTAGTCCCACAGCACCAGCACCAACGCCTGTTCGTCTGTACAGTTGTCACAAAGCCTTATGGCATTAGGGACAGAGGCAAACTCTCTGATGTGTAACAGATCATCCATCCTGCTACATGCACTGCTCACCATCTCACCCAAATTCTCCAAATGTAATTATATAATATAGCATCTGTGTTGTTGGCCCAGTCAACAAGGTGGACTGAGTGGTGCCACACATTCAAATAAATTCATAATTTAATCTGTCTGCAAGTATTACCAAGATAAAAACATCAAATCTAATTCTGTGAGTATATCCAGCAGATGGTCTTGTCTTGTGGTCATGTGGATTCATACACACCTCATGCGGCAGATGAATGAGCGGCGTGAGCCCATGCACATCCTCATGGAGGACTGCTGCCCCTCCTTCTTCACTGTGCCCGTCTTTAGGTCCAGAATACGGCCTGTAAACACAACAACATAATCATTTACACACATTTATTTTTATTAGGACCCCTTTGATTAAGACATCCCTGACTCTAAGTTGGAGGACTGTAAACTTAATACTACTATTAGGAAATATAACCATTTAGGTACAACAGGGCACTAGTATCAGAATTATTGTCACTGGTGCAGACATATCTCAAGAGACATACATAACAAGATAGTGGTGTTTGTATGCATCCATAATCCATAGTGTTTGTGACAGATGGAGTAATAAGTCATAAGGCTGACTTCTTGAGTTTGTTTGAGGGAGAGCTTGGTAGTCAGTGTCTAATTTAATTTGGGGTAAATTATATTAATTTTTATTGGGGGAATATCATTTTATTAATCCTCAAACTCTGTATTTTTTCTCCCCTCTCTAGCTTATAAAGTGTCTCAATTATCCCCAACTGCACTGCTGCTCATCATGAGGCTTGCCACCCTTTTTATAATACTGACAAATAATATCACAAATAATAGCACTGCTTGTGTTCTCGTTGACAGTTATCCCAAAACAGCTGTTCAATGAGCCACTGTCAACTATTCATCAGAATCTAAAGGTTAAATCAGCCAGAAAGAAATGTTTTCAAGTCGCACAGTATTTTTTGATTGATTCTATTCAGTATTTTGTCATTGTCATACTTTACACATTCCCTGAGGTTTGGGGTTCCAATGTCTGTACATGTAGTGAGTGAACTTGACTGAACTGCTCTTCAATCAGCCCTGACTTCAGATTTGGAGCAGAAGCTGGTCCACAGGCTGCACCGCTGCATATCTCACAGTCACACTCTGTTGTACACTCTGGTTTAGATTAGGACAGTGTATGCAGTGTGCGCAGAGAGCACAGGGTGAAGGTGGCAGGACACAGACACACTTCTAAAATCAGTCTGCATCCTCATTGCAATTGTGAGGCATTCCAGATCAACAACTGTGGGTCTGCTGACTCACAATCAGTGCCACTTCACACACACACATCACATCACGTCATGGGTTTCACATATAGACTATACCACAATCAAGGACACATTCACAGACCACATGAGACTGTCGCTGATTCATTGAGTCATAATATACAGACAGCAAATGCTCAGAGGATTGTAATCTTAACCTTTCCAAATATACATATACAAGTTCAGGATATTTATCTCAGTTTTTCAGGTCAGCCGTAATTACCTTCTCACATTATGATGAGTTTTGATGATATAAAAATGACATAATACAGTCAAGACTGGCTATAATAATTCAAATATGATACTTCTCAAACAACATCATAACTTTTCAGCTGTTCGCACTATTAAAATATTATAGTGCAGCAATTACAAAGTGCAAGTGCTGCAGATGTTCTGTGAATTTGAAGCGTTTCAATAAAAGTCCTTTCTTTCAAATTTTGTTGATGCCTTTAAATGTCTGGCCATGTTTATTGCGGACCTAAGGTTGCACCTGAAATAAAATGATACTGAACATCACAGTGGCAGAGGAGGCCATGTCATTAGTTCTAATGCATTATACATGCATACACTTGCTTTTTAAATCTGTCATGATGTTTTAAATGCCCGAGCTAGGTGCTCTTAGAGAGGAGGAGGTCAGCTCCAAATCCCAGGCCTGGCCTCATGGAGTCGACAGCTCATGCACTGGAGCATTTATAAGATCAGTGAGGACAAAGATGAATGATTGGTGAAATATGTTTTTGTGACTTGATCTGTTGTTGTGGCAGTGACTTCAACCTAATCACTGATCAGATGAGCAGTCTTCTTATGAGTGGGGAAACTATGCAACGTTTTTCACAAATGGAATGTACAGATTTGAGTTTTTCTGAGCCACACTGATGTAAAACAGCTTTGAAACTGAAGCAGAGGCATTTTAGCGTGATAAGAGTCTGTTTGCCACTGGGATCTGATAATAAACAGAGCCCACATAATTTTACCCCATCTTTTCACATTCTTTCAGTTCTGCCTGGTAAACATACATGTTCAGTCTGTTTGAAAGAACAATTCACAAATGCCTTCCATGTGGTCATCATCACAAAAACACACACAAAGAAAAGAAAAGAGAGCAAAGAGTTCAACAATCGAACTACCTCTACAAAAAGTTCACTCTAAATGAAAACTTCACTTTACCCAAAGTACTTTATCTTAAAGTCTAACTTCCTTGATGCTAAAAAACACAATTAATCAAGGTCTATTGATTAATAAATTAAGGTAAGCACAGTGCTACCTGCTCCTCCTGCTCTCAAACCAATCAGTAAAAGTAACAAGAAAATACATGCTGCAGGATTCACAAAGTACACAGCTGACCGAAAACAAACTGTGTACCTGTGTCTGTTGGGTATTCAGAAAAACAATAATCTGCCTCTGGCAACACAATACTGCCCTCTTAAGTCCAAAAGCAGAGTGTGCGTGACGTTACCACACATAACTAATACAGGACATACCAGCATGTTTGTGAAGGTGTGCTGGTTTTGTTGCTGTGCTAAGATGTCTGTGGAGGTTCTCAGTCATCCAGGACATGATGAAGAAAAGTTTAAGCAAAGGCACCTGGACGTGGGTTTTTCAAGTTGAAGACGTGTCATTCCTCATCAAAGGAACATTTTCAATTCTGAGTTCTGGTAAGAGAGCTGAGCTTATATCTCTCAGAGGGAGGAGTTAAACCTGAAACTAACTGTGATTGAAGGATTAGTTTCCCAAAGATAGATACATCCCACACTGCCCACCAGGACACCTCCGACAGTGGGACTGTAAATTATGTGAAAAACCACACAGAATCTTGTAGTTCTAAGATTTAATGATACCTGTCATAGAGTTTTCTGAAGTGCTGAGCTGCTCTCTCAGTTTGTCGACATCATCAGGGTGGACCTGCTCATACAGAGTGCTGCCGAACCACTCAGACTGGGGATGGTTCAAGACTGGTGTCACTGAGTCCGACACGTAGATGACTCTGCCAGTCTCTGCTGCCACCACAAACAGGAAACCATCAGCTGCCTCCAGGATCAAGTGCTTCAGCTCCTGCACAGGTGCACACAAGCTCACATTAATAAACTGAACATTACTGAACTAGAATATTTGTGTCACTGCTAAAAATCCAATAAAAAGCATTCTAAATATTCTATTGACAGTTGTTTGAACAGTGAGTCTCATACTGTCCACCTCCTGGTAAAATCTATTGAAGTGCACAAATCCTGTACCACATTTGTAAATGCTCCATACCACTAAACAGTTCAATAGTTTAATGTGTATAAGATTCATGGAAAGGTTTGACTGGATGAGGTGTCAGGGCATGATGTAGTAGCAGTATTGGGCAGTGTACCTGTTCAGTAAGAAAGGATGGTTTGTAGGCTCCGTCCGTGGACGTGTTGCCCGTGCCCCTCATGGACTTCATGTGCGACACAGCCATACGGAGAATGGTCAGCTTGTCAGGTTTCCGAGCCAGAGCGCTGCAGGTGGGCACCATGTCCGATAGCTCCGTGATGTACTGGGTCATTTTGTTTCGCCGACGCCGCTCGATCTCACTGTGGTTCTCTCTACAACCAAAAGAAAACAAACTAGAGTAATCGGTAAGACAGTACTAACAAATGCCACCCTACTGCTAATCAATTTTAATTAATAAGTTAACTTTTTATAGACATTTTGTCATAATTGTAAAAATGTAGAAGTTGGAACCATAAAGCCACAATTGTTAGTTATACAATAAATCTGTTGGTCTTTAAAAAGTAGCTACCATCTTCATCCATCTGAACACTGACGCCTTAGTTCTGTTGGACTTGAGTGCTGCGTTTGATAAAGTGGAACATAAAATCCTGTCACAAAGATTAGAGAAATGGATAGATATCTCTGGAACTGCCATTAAATGGTTTCAGTCCTATCTTGAAGACAGGAAGTACTTCGTTTCGGTTTGTAACTGTGTATCAGACCAAATGGCCCTGACATGTGGGGTTCCACAGGGGTCTATCTTGGGACCTCTATTATTCAATCTCTACATGCTTCTTTTAGGCCAGTTAATACACAGCTGTGACGTTTCATACCATAATTATGCAGCTGATACTCAGATTTACATTACACTCACAGCAGGTGAAAATGGACCAATCCATTCACTGTGTCACTGCATCAAACAGATTGACGTGTGGATGCAAAATTATTTTATCCAACTGAACAGAAACAAGACTGAACTAATCATCTTTGGGAACAGAAACAAAGAGAAAGTGTCAGCAGTCACCTCGAGTCTCTTTCTCTAAAATCTAAAAATCAGGTTAGAAATCTAGGAGTGATCATGGACTCAGACTTGAATTTCCTCAGTTAAATCAACTACATCATCTGCATTTTATCACCTTAAAAACATTTCCAGAGTCAAAGGGATAACGTCTCAACCAGACTTAGAGAAACTTATTCATGCTTTTATCTCCAGCAGGTTAGATTACTGTAACGGCCTGCTCACTGGTCTCTCAAAACGAGGGTTAAGACAGCTGCAGCTTATTCAGAAAGCTGCTGCTCGGTTTCTAACCAAAACCAGGAAGTACAACCACATCAGTCCAGTTTTAAAATCTCTGCATTGGCTTCCTATTGCTCAGAGAATAAACTTTAAAACAGCACTACTGGTTTACAAGTCTCTTAATTGTATAGCACCAGAATATATTTCTGACATGCTAGTTGCTTATAATAATAATAATCTTTATATAGTGCTTTTCCACCTACTGTAGTAGGCACTCAAAGCGCTTTACATACATTAAACTATTACCAGTATTACAGAACTTAACTGGAGGCAATGTAGGTTAAGTGTCTTGCCCAAGGACACAACGACAGTATGCGGGGGAGAGCGGGATGTTATGATGTTTTGGGATGTTTCGAGCGGGATTCGATCTGCCCACCCGCCGGTCGAAGGAGAGCCGATCTACCCACTATACTGCCACCTTATGAACCTCCTCGGACTCTGAGAACATCTGGGACAGGCCTTCTGCTCGTGCCCAGAATTAGAACTAAACAGGGTGAAGCAATGTTTAAGTTTCATGCAGCAAAAATGAAGTAAAACAAGCCTCAACTCTAACAATGTTCAAGGGAAGGTTAAAAACCTTCCTCTTTAGCTCCGCCTACAATACAACTTAAAGTGTTTTTTATCTGCACTATTCTTTTGTTGTTTTAAATTTTTCTTATGTTTCTAAATCTAAATTATGTAAGTTGTCTTACAAGTTGTCTTTTATTCCAGTATGAATTGTGCTATATAAATAAAATTGCCTTGCCTTCACTGAAAACGGCCGTGTGATGGAACTATATTCATGTTCTAATAGGAATTAGATGTAAAGGTAGACATGCTGCAGCAATAAGATCTGCAGTTTTACTTCCAGTTATGGCTTTATTGTGGTAATATAATAGTGTCACTATTAATATCAATGTCTCACTTTAAAATTGTTGACCCGACCCCGGGTGAGCGGTAGAAAATGGATGGATGGATGGACTTTAAAATTGGTAACACTTTTGAGTAGGGAGCACATTTTATCATGAATACATGCATTAAAATCTCATGAATCACCTGGAATTATTTTATGTTTTCATCACATTTTCATACTAACCCTAACCAAAACCACCTAACCCTAACCTTAACCCTATGCATGTACTCTTGCATGAATTCACGAACTGTGTACCATAACTCTAAAGTGTTATCTAAAATACTACTGTTACACATTATCAATTGACTTCATTTAATGGCTGTGTTAATTTAACGTGTGTTTATTTTTTTAACATCAAAAGTGTAAATGGCTATCAAATAGAGATTCAACACTCTTAAATTGACACACATTGTTGATATTGCACTGTATATTGCAGCCCTGCTGAGGACAGCCTGGGATCTGCTCACACAGATTCAATGTACAACAGTTGGTCATCAACACATCATGTGGCGGATGAGTGCAGGCCAGTTCTCTGTGACTCTTTGACTGAGGGGACTCCTCTGTGGCCACAGCTGGCTAACCCTACCTGGCATATCTCTCCTTATCCCCACCGGGCCACTGATAATCATCATACCTGCAACCGAGAGCACACAGCCTGTCACACACTGGGCACACAGACACACACACACAGTCATATTTGGACAGATTCATACGTACAAGATCATGGACGATGTTGGATGGATAGAAATTGGCACAGCTCAAAGTTGAAAAAATAAAAAAAATGTATAAAAAAATAACAAATTCAGTGGTAAGTGGCATGTCGCTAATGAAAGTGGTTATTTCTATAAACTATTGCTAGCAACCAAAATCTCAAAGCACTAGAATTAAAAGACAGAAACAACCAAACATGGTCGTTACCAGGTTGACTGTGACGCAGCTGTACAGACACATGCATAGTGCAACAGACTCCTAATTCCTACTGTTTCAAGGAAGGTTGAAGGAAGGAATGAACTCTTTCATCCTAGGATTGATGTTACATTAACATGAGAGTGATCCAAGAGAATCCAAATCTAAAGACAATAGATCCATATCAATCACCATGCAGTAAAAGAATAATGCTTGACTAATTGTTTAAAACTGATAATAATAAATTGTAAGTTTTAAGTTCCTACAAAATTGTGTGGTCTAAATCTGAAAGAGTAGATGAGCTACTGCAGTTCCTCCTATGACCAGCAGATAGAGCATTCCCCTTCACCACCTCTTCACATGAACCCACTCACCCTCTCCAAGAGCCTACACCCTCATGAATGATCAGAAACATGCTGAGGTAAATACATAAATGTGAGCATCGTGGATGAAGAAAACTGTGGATGGAGTCAAATCAAAAGAAGTCATGAGCGTCTGCGATAAAACAATACTTCAGATTAAAATTCTGGACAGAACCCACAGTTATGTGGAAAAGTAAATATTGTGTCCATGTTTTCAAATGTGATGAACAATGAGCGCTGTTCCCTTTGGTTACTCTCACCTTGAAAATTTGCTTGGCCCCTCTCCATCCTCTTCATCAAAGTCCATTCTAAAGAACAAACAAAGGAAAACAGATTAACAACAGACCTGAATGAATTTAAGGTCAACATCACATTAACGACTCAGATAGAGGGTTAGGCGTCATTGTAATATAATCAGTGTCATGTGTAGTGGCAGCTTCAGGTTCTAATAAACAGTAATAAGACCTACACCAGTGGTTCTCAAACCTTTTACACCAAGTACCACCATAATAACCAACAATCATCAAATCATCAAATTTAAGAAAATAACAAAATTTACTAATAGATAAAATTAAATCTGAGCTCTTACTCTCTCCCACCTCAAATAAATCCAAATTTAATGTAGTTTCACTCATATTTTCTCACTGGTAGGTACTGTTTGCTGCTGCTAGCAAATGCAGCTTCACTGGCGCAACCGAAGTAGCCGCTGTTAGAACCTGTGCTCGGTTAAACTTTGGCCTTCTTCAGTTTCTGTGCTTAATACACTCCTCCTCATCCGCCCTTCTCTTCCCAGATTGAAGCCACAATATAAATTTTGTTAATCTTTTCATCATTTAGACAATAAACATCTACCATTACCCTACAGCGTAGCCGTATGGGAGTGGTACGTACATAATAGTAATTCAGTGATTCTTCTGCGTACCACTAGAGGGATCCTGGGTACCACTAATGGTACACATACCACACTTTCAGAAAGGCTGACCTACACTTAACAGCAAACAGTGATGAAGAAATAAATAGGTTGGAAATGTTATCATTTCACAATTAATAAGGAACTGTCCTTTTTAACACTCGGGTGAAGAGAGGGGCGGAGCTGTCAACTGATCACCACCTGGTGGTGAGTTGGATCCGATGGCGGGGGAGAAGGCGGGACAGACTTGGCAGACCCAAACGTACTGTGAGGGTCTGTTGGGAACGTTTGGCCGAGTCCCCTGTCAGAGAGATCTTCAACTCCCACCTCCGACAGAGCTTCGACCAGATCCCGAGGGAGACTGGAGACATTGAGTCCGAGTGGACCATGTTCTCCACCTCCATTGTCGACGCAGCCACTCGAAGCTGTGGCCGCAAAGTCTCCGGTGCCTGTCGTGGCGGCAATCCCCGAACCCGGTGGTGGACACCGGAAGTAAGGGATGCCGTCAAGCTGAAGAAGGAGACCTATCGAGCCTGGTTGGCTTGTGGGACTCCTGAGGCAGCTGATAGGTACCGGCAGGCCAAGCGGGCTGCAAGCACGGGTGGTTGTGGAGGCAAAAACTCGGGTCTGGGAGGAGTTCGGTGAGGCCATGGAAAAAGACTATCGGTCGGCCTCAAGAAATTCTGGCAAACCGTCCGACGCCTCAGGAGGGGAAGCAGTGCCCTGCCAACACTGTTTACAGTGGAGGTGGAAATCTGCTGACCTCAACTGGGGATATTGTTGGACGGTGGAAGGAATACTGAGGATCTCCTCAACCCCACCGTCATGTCTTCCACTGAGGAAGCAGAGGCCGAGGGCTCAGAGGTGGACTCGTCCATCACTCAGGCTGAAGTCACTGAGGTAGTTGGGAAGCTCCTCGGTGGCAAGGCACCGGGGTGGATGAGATACGCCTGAGTACCTCAAGTCTCTGGATGTTGTGGGGCTGTCTTGGTTGACACGCCTCTGCAACATCGCGTGGCGGTCGGGGACAGTACCTCTGGACTGGCAGACCGGGGTGGTGGTCCCTCTTTTTAAGAAGGGGACCGGAGGGTGTGTTCCAACTACAGAGGGATCACACTCCTCAGCCTCCCGGGAAAGTCTATGCCAGGGTACTGGAGAGGAGAATGCGGCCGATAGTCGAACCTCAGATCCAGGAGGAACAATGCGGTTTCGTCCCGGTCGTGGAACACTGGACCAGCTCTATACCCTCTCCAGGGTGCTGGAGGGATTATGGGAGTTTGCCCAACCAGTCCACATGTGCTTTGTGGATCTGGAGAAGGCATTCGACTGTGTCCCTCGTGGTGCCCTGTGGGGGGTGCTCTGGGAGTATGGGGTCCGGGGCCCTTTGCTAAGGGCTATCCGGTCCCTGTACGACCGGAGCAGGAGCTTGGTTCGCATTGCCGGCAGTAAGTCAGACCTGTTCCCGGTGAATGTTGGACTCCGGCAGGGCTGCCCTTTGTCACAGGTCCTGTTCATTATCTTTATGGACAGACTTTCTAGGCGCAGCCAGGGGCCGGAGGGAGTCTGGTTTGGGGACCACAGGATCTCGTCTCTGCTTTTTGCAGATGATGTTGTCCAGTTGGCTCCATCAAGCCAGGACCTTCAGTGTGCACTGGGACAGTTTGCAGCCGAGTGTGAAGCGGCTGGGATGAGGATCAGCACCTCCAAGTCTGAGACCATGGTTCTCAGTCGGAAAAGGGTGGCTTGCCCCATCCAGGTTGGTGGAGAGCTCCTGCCTCAAGTGGAGGAGTTTAAGTATCTCGGGTCTTGTTCACGAGTGAGGAAGGAAGGAGCGTGAGATCGACAGGCGGATCGGTGCAGCTTCTGCAGTAATGCGGTCGATGTACCGGTCTGTCGTGGTGAAGAAGGAGCTGAGCTGTAAGGCAAAGCTCTCGATTTACCAGTCGATCTACGTTCCTACTCTCACCTATGGTCATGAGCTTTGGGTCATGACCGAAAGAACAAGATCCCGGATACAAGCGGCGAAATGCGCTTTCTCCGCAGAGTGGCGGGCGCTCCCTTAGAGATAGGGTGAGGAGCTCCGTCACTCGGGAGGAGCTCAAAGTAGAGCCGCTGCTCCTTCACATCGAGAGGAGCCAGCTGAGGTGGCTCGGGCATCTGTTTCGGATGCTTCCCGGCCGCCTCCCTAGGGAGGTGTTCCGGGCATGTCCCACCGGGAGGAGACCTCGGGGAAGACCTAGGACACGCTGGAGGGACTATGTCTCTCGGCTGACCTGGGAACGCCTCGGTATCCCCCCGGAAGAGCTGGAGGAAGTGTCTTGGGAGAGGGAAGTCTGGGCTTCTCTGCTTAGACTGCTGCCCCCGCGACCCGGCCCCGGATAAGCGGTAGAAGATGGATGGATGGATGGATGTCCTTTTTAATATTTTTTGCAAATGTACTAAGAAATACAAACAGATCCAACAACAAAGAAAAAAAGGAATTAAAATGACAGAAAGGCAAAAATACCATAATCTTTAAAAAACTATTCAAACTGATATATTTGAATCAATGTTTTCTGTTATTTCTGTTACAAATTATTGTAAAATTTACAGAGCCATTAAATGACAAGCATATCAATACTAGCATTGGTATAGATTATATCATAAGAAGCAATATGCAGTATTTGTACATGTAATTTGACGTTCTATTAGTAGAGTACACCCGAATGACCAAAAAACAAGACCATCATTCAAAAAGTGGTTTATAAATAAACTCTGTGTTTATGAGCTCTAACGGGGCTACTTTTCACCATAGATTGTAAATAAAATGGATGTAATCCAACCCATTGGTCCCCTATTTAAAGATATTCTCGTTACAACAGGGCAATAAAATGGCAGTTACATCCGGGATTTTCGACTTTTACTCTATAGTAAAACAATAGTTTTTAGATAAGACAACCCCCCAGAGTTGTCACATAGTAAAAACTTAGCTCTAGAGACCGGAGCCATATTTTGTACCAGGCTGTCAACATGATTTTTACACTTGTAAAGTTGCCATTGGATTTTTTTATTTTTTTTTTATTATAGTTTATTTAACAGGGACTATACTAGCAAACATAGTTACAATACAAAGCCTGTAACTGATGTGCAGCATATAGAGATTAAAGCTAGTGCTAATTTTCAACTCCTGTCCCTGGTTGGGCATTTCTAAGAACATTATAAAACAAATACATACATAAAGACAAGAAATACTACAAAACTATGTATATATAAATATACACATACACACATACACACATACATACCTACATAATCATACACAATTATAATGACAATTAAAAATGTACACACTTTTGATTTGTTTTTAGCCACAACTTAATCCTGGAAGTGAACTTCTTGAAGTCAGATATGGCCTTAATATCAGATGGTAATGCATTCCATAACCTACAGCTCTTAACAGAGAAGGCAGTCTGTGCAAAGCTTGTCCTACAGTATGGTATTGTACAGTTATGATTTGTACTAGTTATAGTAACTCTTTGGTTGTTCTGTATTTTAATAAATTTACTAAGAGGCTCAGGTGCTAACTTATTAATACACTTGAAAATTAATTTTAGGAAACATAAATTACTAAAGCTTTCAAAGCTTAATATTTTATATTTCTCCATAATGTAACAGTGATGATAGCGGATTGGCTTTTTATCCATAATTTTTATTGCTCGATTGTAAAGTGAAACAATGTGTTTTGTTGCAGACGGAGCTGCTTGCCCCCAAACTGTCATGCAGTATGAAATATGTGAAAACACCATAGCATGCATGTACAGTAAGGCTGCCTGATTTGGTATATATTGTCTGATTAATTTAAAACAGTTGAGATTTCTTTGTATTGTTTTAGAGATTTTCTTCATATGTTTAGTAAAATTAAGTTGAGGATTTATAACCACTCCAAGGTATGTAAATTCTGTTACAGATTGAATTTTTTAATTTTGCAATTTTAAATATTTTATTTAAATCAAGTTTCTTAATAGAAAAACACATAGACACTTGTAAAATTTAGTACCAACTGACCAACAACCATTTCTTCGTGTGGCGGCGCCCTTACTCAAGGACCGTTTAAGAGGTTCCATGAGAGAGGCTTGCTTTTCACTCATCAACGAGAAAATGACTGACGTGCTCAGAAAACACACACAGACCTAAAACTGCAACGAGAGCTTTAACCTTTGACTAGATCCTTCATGTAGCAGAGACCTTTTAATGTGGGCCTAAGTTTTAATTGGCCTTGTAGGCTGCAGCTAACAGGCACCAGGACACTCTGGCACACCAAGGCTATGACAGGGCTGTAGCGGCAGCCACCTGCAGCTCACAGCTTGCTGTCCTAATGGGACATCTGCAGTAAATTTTACATTGTGCCACTCGGTGAGAGTGCGCAAAGTTGTTGCTGATTTGGCGCTGCAAACATAAGCTTAACAAAATTGACAAACAAAGTAATGAGACTGCACAGAACTAACAAAGATTTGTTTAATTCCCTGACAGCACTGTCAAGTTATTACTGTAGGCCTACCTGTCCTGGTTCTCCCGATTAGCCACATCGGCTCTGCAGGAGAGGGAGAGGGAGAGGGAGGGGAGGGGGAGAGGAGGCAGCAGCAGCGCAGACACAGTGCGGCAGAGAAGCTGTGAGGCAACTGTACTAAGGTATTGGTGTAAAACTGTGGAAAAAGTGCGGATGTTGAACCCTTTCACAAGGAAAAGTGGGGTCCCCTACGGGTGTGGCACCCATGAGTGTTTGTCTCAGGTCCATGTTTGTCAACTGCCCACATCCTGCTCTGCGTTATCTCTTTAAATCCAAGAAAACTTGAGGCCTTTGAAAGGAGTTAAATGCTGGGCTTGGTCCCTGTGGATTCTGCTGACTATCCGAAGCCTCGCTACACATCCCACCCCCACCTCTCACACACGCTCACAGAGAAACCTGCTCTGTCCCAGTGACAGCTGCTCCTTTGTTGCACTTCCCTAATTCATTTGGGGATCAATCTTAAAGTGATTTTTACCACATCTATAGCTATGACATTTTTTTATTCCCTTTTAGCTGCAGTTTTAGCAGAGAGGACTCAAAAGTCAGTACTTAAAGCTTTCACTTGGAAAGTCCTTGGAACTCTTGAATTTAACAGAACTGAGATAATCTAAAGTTAGCAAAGTAAAGAGTCTTTATTGTGCATAAAAACCTAAAGAAAGACCTTCATGAAGGTCAGGCAATGTGTGCAGGTATCACTGACTCACCCAGCTGAGCGCCTCTTGCCACCCCGTCCTGGCACAGCTCCTCCCATCCGCACTTGACTGGCCCCAACAGCACCAGGCATGGCCACTGCACCTGGCAGCTCACTGGCCATCTCTGAAAAGAAAAAGAATAAATAAATAGTTACAGTGGTAATTAGTTTGGGGAAAAACTGCTGACTGCCTTAAGGGATAGACTGAAAGACACGCTGTATAACAGGAGAGATTTATTCACCCCCAAGACAGGCCTGGAGACAAAGAACACTCATTACAAAGCATGGCATGGCATATTCAAGTCTGACACACTGGAACAGAACGGCTGTGTAGCTACGTATTGCATCATTGATTAAGCGATTTTGTTTAACCTTGTACTTGTATGTGCTAAACCGGAACAGAACTACATTACATTACATTACAGTAATCACAACTTTGTTGTGAAAGAGGCCTCTGATATGGCACTTTGACCAGAACACACAGTTCTAACAGAGATTGTCAAAATTTAACATACTGATTTTAAATTGGTTAAGGACATAACTATATATATATATATATATATATATATATATATATATATATATATATATATATATATATATATATATATACCCCGCGGGTGGTCTCATCCTTCCTCGGGTCCTCTACCAGAGACCTGGGAGCTTGAGGGTTCTGCGCAGTATCTTTGCTGTTCCTAGTACTGCACTTTTCTGGACCGAGATGTCTGGTGTTCTTCCAGGGATCTGCTGTAGCCACTCTTCCAGTTTGGGAGTCACTGCCCCGAGTGCTCCGATGACCACGAGCACCACTGTCACCTTCACCTTCCAAGCCTTTCCCGGCTCTTCTCTGAGCCCTTGGTATTTCCCTAGTTTCTCATGTTCCTTTTTTCTTTTTTGCCATCACTTGGTATTGCCATGTCAACCACAACGGCTTTCCTCTGCTGTTTGTCCACCACCATGTCTCTTCCTTTGGCCACCTTATTATTCCCACAGGCTATCTGGCAGGGCGTAGCTGTTTATTGCCCGTGCCTTGTTCTTACCATTGAGCTGACTTCTTAGGACTTGCCTTACTCGTTGGAGGTATTTGGCAGTTGCTGTTTTCCTTGTTACCTCTTCAAGGTTGCCATTTGCCTTTGGTATTCCAAAATACTTGTAACTATTCTCAATGTCTGCGATTGTTCCTTCTGGGAGTGGGACCCCTTCCGTGTGGACTACCTTCCCTCTTATTGTCACCATTCAAATACACTTCTCAAGCCCGAATGAAATCCCAATGTCAGAGCTGTAGATCCTGTTGGTCGCTCGCTCTTAGCATATAGCTCATCCATGTAGAGGAGGTGGTCCCATTCCTGAGTCGGTATCCATAGCAAGTCTTGTTGATTATTTGGCTGAGGGGGTTCATAACTATGCAGAACATTCATTCATGTTCTACCGCTTAGTCCCGTTAGGGGTCACGGGTGACTGGAGCCTATCCCAGCAGCTTTGTGCCAGAGGCGGGGTACACCCTGGACAGTGGCCAGTTAGTCGAAGGGTTGACATACAGACAGACTTTGACAGACAACCATTCAATTCATTCACTAGGGACAGAGTTGCCGATTAACCTGTACATGCAAGTCTTTGGACTTGAGTACTTGAGTACTTTAGTACCCAGAGAGAACCCAAGGTAACACGTGGAGGACATGCAGACTCCTCACAGAAAGATCGGAGTCGGTCGAGAAGGTTTAAGTCGGCCGGGTTTTGAACTCACGACCTTCTTCCTGAGTACTAACCACTCTGCCATGTGCACCCCTATGCAGAACAGGGACCATTTGTCCCACATCCTCAGCATGGATCAGTAAGCTATTTGTCATTTAGTTGCTCTGGTTCCCCAACACCTGGTCGATGTCTTATCTGGCTTCTCATAACATTTATTGTCTCTCATCATTTTTATGAGGTAGGCAATAATATCAGTTCTGATGTACGTTTGGTAGGTTTAATGCAGATTAAATAATACAGCTCAGCAGATAGATGATGGACATGAACCAGAATGCATAAATAGATAAATATATAATCTCAGCCGCTTAGTATGCTATGCATATGCTTGCCCAGCACTAATATATATACACTACCAGTCAAAAGTTTGGACACACCTTCTTATTTACTATTTACTAAATATGAACAATAACACAAAAACTTTCATTTCACTCATTGTTAGTGGTTGGGTGAAGCCATTTATTGTAAAACAATAGTTCACTCTTTTTAAATCACAATGACAAAAGAAATTACCCAAAATGACCCTGATCAAAAGGGGTTAGCGTTACACACACACACACACACACACACAAAGCAGCACAGTTCATTTGGGACCCACTGTACAGTTTTTAAAATGAGGCAGCTGTCACTGCCTGCTTTAAAATAGTGTATTGTTTATTGTGTATAGATAGATATTTGTTAGTGCTGTGCAAGTTAACACCTTATTATTGCATTAACACATTAATGAATTAACGCCGACAATTATTTTATTGTGCATTAACAACAGCCAATTAATATTGTGAAAGATGTCAATCTGAATAACATTCTTTAGGATCGCAACGAATGACTGCACGTATGAGCCGCCCTCATGATGCACTATCTCAAGAAGAATACACAAATTGTATGAAAAGGAGAGGACTACAAAAGTGATGGCGTTACAACGTGCACCAACTATTGCCCTCACCGGAGACTACCCGACATTGCTAGGCAACCATAATTAGCTTGCGGCGTTACAGTGCATTATATTGATGAACAGCGGGAACTGCACTCACATGCTCTGACTGTAATAAAAACACAAAACAGACATTTATATTGTTTACATTGTTATGTTATGATTGAGGTTCTGGACAACTTTTTTTTCTATAACAAACTAAACAAAATATTAATGCCCTGGCAGTGGCAAATAGATTTGGTTTAATATTTAATTTTATTACATTAATGCTTAAGTTGAGATTTAAAAGAAATATTTCAACTGCTACTAACTCTTAACTGCTGTAAAAAGCACCTTATTTGTTTAAAGTGTCTGCAAACCAAATATTATTGCACTTTTGTTTATATAGCAGTACTTTCAAAATAAAAGTATGCAATACACAAATTTTTAATTCATTATTCAATTTTTTATGTAATGCGATTAATTGCAAAACGTTATGCAATTATATGCATTTAAACGCTTTAATTGTTGCCCAGCACTAATATTTGTATATCTATATATGTCTTTGAAATAAAATTTTCATATATTTGCCAAAAGTTTTGATGTTACGTCCAACTACGCCCAACGCACGAAACACGCAAATATTTTGCGTCGGATGTGAACGCAGCATAATAAATGTGAATCTGAACAGATTTGGACTTCAGTTGTTATAAAGACAACATGATTAATGCGTAGGTGTTTCTGCCAATTGTCATATTTAACTAAACTCACAGTCCTGAGAATTATTCAGCGTCATGTTCTTGCTGCTATTTTTGGATCTGGTCTAATTCCTGTATGACATGGCAGATCTGCTCTTATAGCCTCTGACCTGAGCACACACACAGAACTGACCTCAGATCAGCTGCAAGTCACAGCCACAAGCAGCATTATTAGGCATAATTCCACAGGGCTGTGAACATCTGTAGATACAGCTCCAGACCTTCTGAGTCCAATGGACTCATTGTGAACTCTCCCTGCCCGGTGCCAACACTCTGTATGCAGCCAAAGTGCTAACCAGCAAGTTCTTAATTAATAATCCCCTTTCATTTACAACCACAATGAAGTGACATGGAGCATGATGAAAACTATGTCAAAGTATGCTGACATATGCAAAACTGATCCATGATCCCTGGTATCCGATAAATAAGCCCAACACTATAGTAGGAGAAACATGCCCAAATCATGATGCTTGCACCACATGCTCCACTGTCTTCACTGTGCACTGTGGTTTAAATTCAGAGTTTGGGGGTTGTCTCACAAACTGTCTGTGGCCCTTGGACCCCAAAACAACAGTTATACTCTCATCAGTCCACAAAATGTTCCTCCATTTCTCTTTAGTCCAGTTGATGTGTTATTTTACAAACTCTCACCTGTTTTGCACATGCCTTTTTTAAAAAAAAAAAAGACAGACTTTGTCGCACAGACGATGACTTCAGTGATTGGATGCAACACTGCTATTTTTTTTAACACACCCCTTTCAACTTATTGCCCAATTGCAAAGCTTAAAGGCTAGTTCACACCGGGACGAATTTCGCGCGCGATATTTGACAAAGTTTAATGCCTCGTTACTAAACAAAGGGCGCCAATGTGAGTGTTCACACCGACGCAAAAAACTCCACGTGTAAAAGCGTCAGTTTTTAAAAAACGCCTCGTGTTCGCTTTTTTGGTTTGACGCACCGCGTCAAAAACTATACGACCAATGAGATTGGCGCTTTTGCTCACGTGTCTGGAGCTTCTGAAGTTATAGTAAAACACAACTTGGGGGCGCTCAAACACAAAACGGTCTTGCCGAGCACACATACGTAATGGCAAAGAAGATATACGCCAAGTAGCATCTACACTGCCGGGAAGAAATAAGACAAAGAAGATGCAAGGCAAGATGTATGAAGAGCTGCTGGTCTCGTTGGTGTCAGAACACAAAAAACTATATGACAAACGCGACGTCAATTAAAAAAATTACTTGCTCTCTTGAAAAGTGAAAAGCGAGTGTCAGAAGCGTAAAGTTGTGCAGCGCCACCTTGTGTACCGGGGTATTTCTGTTTTACATTAAGCGCCATTTAATGTCAGGGAATGTATTTGCATGTTCACTCGGCTCATCGTCAGCGAAAATCGCTTGGGTGTGAACAAAAAAAACGCGTTGAAAAATGTTGGCGAATAACGCTATTCGTCCCTGTGTGTACGGGCCTTTACGCGACCACCATTTAGGAGGTTCCATGGGAGACACTTGATCCAGGCAAATAGATTGGTCAAACAGAACACCAAGGTTTCTGAGGCTCGACTGGACGGAAGAACCCAGGGAACCATGGTGTTGTTTGAGTTGAGGTATTTTTTGGTCTGGTGCAAAGATTAAAGTTTCGGTCTTTTTTGTATTCAGCTGTAGGTAGTATAGCCGGGAGGAGACCCCGGGGAAGACCTAGGACACGCTGGAGGGACTATGTCTCTTGGCTGGCCTGGGAACGCCTCGGTATCCCCCCGGAAGAGCTGGAGGAAGTGTCTGGGGAGAGGGAAGTCTGGGCGTCTCTGCTTAGACTGCTGCCCCTGCGACCGGCCCCAGATAAGCGGTAGAAGATGGATGGATGGATGGAGCTGTAGGTAGTTATTGAATAACCAGTTGTTTATGCAGGACAAGCAGTCCAACATATCAGTAAGTTTATGAAACTCAGAGTCTTTAAAAGAACTGTACAACTGAATGTCATCAGCATAAAAGTGATAAGACACATTTTTAAAACTGTGAATTATTTCACCAAAAGGGCATATGTACAATAAAAACAAAAGAGGACCTAGAACTGAGCCCTGAGGAACTCCATATGACAGAGGGGTTTTTTTCATTTCAGACAGAATATTGTTAATAAAGACAAAATGATCTGTCACTCAAGTAAGAGGAAAACCACTTTAGAACTGTTCCAAAAAAACCTGTTTCATTTTGCAGACGCTTTATTAATACATTATGGTCCAGAGTATTAAAAGCAGACAATAAATCCAATAGGATCAAGACGGAGTACTGCCCAGAGTCAGCCGGCATCATAATGTCACTTGATATCTTCAGCAGGGCAGTCTCAGTTGAATGACATTTTCGGAAGCCTGACTGAAATTTATCTATAAAATTATTTTCATTAAGAAATGCAGTCAGCTGTTCCGCCACCACTCTCTCCAGGATTTTAGATAAAAAAGGCAGTTTAGAGATTGTCCTGTAGTTATTTGGTGACAGGACGTGGTCATTATTGACCACCCGACACGACACAGGACCCGTTTACGCGGAGTGAAATTTAGGAGCTGCCGAATCGGAAAAATCCAGTCAAATTGGATACGATGGAGGGACGGAGACGCACCGGACAGAACCGACAGCAAGAATTGCTTGTCCCAGACAGATCCGGAGTTGCTCGGACATGGTGGTTGCCCACAATGTTTTCTCAGCCTGGGCCGACTCCAGCCCTCGATCCCCGCTTCCTTCTCTTGCCGCGGGGCTTAGCTAGCAACAGGTACTCCGATGATGACTTGGAGCACTCAAAAACTGATGGAAAAACTCTGCGTACCTGGCCCGGGTAACACAAAAGTCTTTCACCTGCTCGTTGATATGGAATAAAGCGTGTTGATCATATTTTAACGCAGCTGAGACACAGCTACTAGTTGTAAGGGCTGATAAGGCAAAAAACAAAAACAAAAATACATTAGAGAGCAGAGAGGGAGCAGAGGTTTGTGAAAAAACAGAAAAACCCCTGGCAGACAAGTTGCAACCATTTGGAAAACTTTATCTTCCTCCTGTGACAGCAGCTGTAACTGTGCCTGAAAATGGAGAAACAAACACTGTTTAGATTACAGAGGTTTTTTTTGGGTGTGCGATCATTTCTGTAGATATAGGACCTACCTGTCTCTGTTGTCCTGCAGCAGCTGAGCTCCCCCCCCAGTCTGTCCTCCTCACTGACAGCTCCAGCTCCTGCTCTCCTCCTTCTTGAGTCACTGTCAGAACTCTCCTCCACAGGAGCTTGAAACTCTCCTGAGCTGGAGTCCTGAGAAGAAAACAATAAAAATAAATGACATACATACTGTTCTTAACTTCATGTACTGGTACTGGAGGTATTCTGAATGACACTAACAGTAAATTAAACAATTATAACAGCAAGGTTACATTTATGTTGTCTCAACCTAAGGCAAAACTAATTTAGTTATGGTTCCTAGAAACAAGCTAAACTTCTTCACTTAGTCATATTCTTTTCTCTACAATACCTAAAAGGGTCATTGACTTTGTTTGACTGTGGAGCTTGTCACTGATGTGTTACACAAGGTGGTTTAGGAACAGTGCAGCTGTTTAGACGTGAGTTGACCAGATAATAATAAAGTGCTCCAACATTTGTGCAAAGACTCGACAAAATAACAGTAATAGTAACACATACAGTATCATGTCTGATATAAGTTCACTAACTTTAGCTGGTATCCTGCTGAGCCTGTTGGTCTCGGTGAAAGCTACGTGAGTTGTTGATGTAGCTGTCCAGCTAACGTTATCTATTTTAGAGAAACATTACATGCAGTTAATAATATCTCATACAAAGTTAGCTCTAACTGCCGTATTGTGTTGAACAACGCTTTATAAAACATACCATTGTCAAATAATAGTGCAGTTAATAACATATTATTAACTGCATGTAACTTCTCTCACATGTCTCGGAGGTTCTCTTTACTGCTGTGTCAGCACTCGAGAGTCAAATATAGTTTACGCTCAATAAAGTTTGTCAAACAATAAACTTGCAGAATTGTAACTTCTCTTACCTCCAGGCTCCTCTGTAAACATTATGCCTGTAAACATCAATGACTTGTGGTGCGGCATATTCTTCTTCAGTTGTCATATGTTTGTACTTGTACAACCATTCGCACAGAGAACACGCCAGACTCCGCCAGATAGAACTGCTAACAGAACATAGTCTGTTTCACAGAACCATCTGGGAAGGCTCCCATTGAAAACGTTTGCAAAAGTGAGGTGCCTTCTATTGGAAACTTGCTAGGTGATTGGATAAAGACCCGACTAATATCTGCCTACCACAAGATTTGTTTTAGCCAATCAGCAATTTATAAACAATTAATTTGACATAACCAGTGCGGCAGATATGAAGAAACAACAAACCGCTGTAAAAGCAACAGTTTTTACAAAGTGAATATGTGAATAAAAGTAACGTTAACAGACACTTAATTGGTTAATGAAACAAGAACACTAGCTGTTGAGAAGAGCATGTAGGATATGCCAAAGCCAGTAGAAATAGACATAAACATATTTTCTTTCCAGAAGGTCCTTTAGTGCCACATTTTTTAGCATTGGCGATAGCATTAACGCTAATATCTTTCATTGTAAGAGGAGAAGAGGACACTTGTTGCATTTGTTAATTTAAAAACCCACCTCTTTCTGTTCATGCTGCCACATAAGTGGTCACAGTCTTTGTGTGAGCCCATGGTTTGACCAGTGTTAATTTCGTTGACGAAATAATTTCGTCATTATTTTCGTCACAAATAATTTTTTGCGGACGAAAATGAAACGAAAACTAAAAAAGAAGTCACTGATGGAGACTAAAACTATAACTAAATTGATTGACATTATCGTCAACGAATAAAGGACGAGACGAAAATAGACTCTGACGAAAATCCAATTAGCAGACGGGATAGATGAACAAAAGAACCAATCCGCAAAACGGAACAGTCGAACACACTCCGGTACAGTAGGTGGCGGTATGCACCGAAAAAATTGGTTGCGACCCGCCATTAATACTAAAGAAGAAGAAGAAGAACAGAACAGGCAAAACTGCATGAGAAGAAGAGAGAAGAGAGAAGTCACTTTAGCACGAAGTGCTTTCTTGAAAATGAATAGAGGTAAATAAGTGTTACTATTCTGTGGTTGAATTGCCAGCATTGTGGTAGCAAGAAGAAAATGTCGTTCAGTGCACTTTAGATTCGAAATTAAAAATGTTTGCACTTATTGTTCAGCTCAGCTGTAAGCTTTAAGGTCCTGGACCTAACTTTGTTTTTCTTTTATTGATGGTGAATTGGCAGCTAGTTATTGTTTACATTACCATGACAGTGTTTGTTGCTGCATAAAAGCTTTTGAATTGAAATAAAGAGACTGTTGTGTTGACATAAAGTTGAATTTGTGTTTTATATATTTATTTATATTTATATAAGTTTATTTTCTATACCAAACGTATAAAATATTGCAAATAATTGTCTAGTAAATCTGTTATTGATTTTAGTCTTATTTTAGTTGACATAGTTAGTTAAAATAACAAGCAATTTTAGTCGACTAAAATAAGACTAAAATTAAAACAAATCAGATGACTAAAACTTGACTAAAACTAAAAAGAATTATAGTCAAAAAACTAAGACTAAAACTAAATTAAAATTTTGTGTCAAAATTAACACTGGGTTTGACCCAAGTTTTGAAATTCAAAAAACTTGCGAAAAATTGGCAGAGAAAGGTTTGGAAACTGGAGCACTCGGCGGAAACCAGAGCACACACTGGGAGAACATGCAAAGTCCAAACAGAAAGGATACAAAGCTACTCTGAGACTGTATTTCAGATTTGACTGAACTTATAAAAATGTCATTACCCTTAACTGTTTACAACAGTTGCACAGTGATGGCCTCCTGTAGCTGGGATGTCTGTCAATTGTAGTTATAAATAGAAAAATGTAGTAGGCTAGTCATGAAAAGAGACCATTGAAGAACCATGTTCACAGTCAATCCAAGCCTTTAACACAGCAGCCTGCAGCCACTTTAGCACATATACAAAACCTCATCACTCAAATAATCTGTTCATGTTTAAGACCTGCTCAAAGTCTAATTGTAGTCAAAAGTGCAGGGTACAGTATAATAATGTTATGGACACCTAGCAGTCATTACTTGGTCATAACGACTGGTTACTGATGCTCAAACAGTCTTATCCCTGTAGCGCAAAAAACAGCAAGAACAATATATTCTAACACATTCTTAGACAAGACACAGTTCAAGTAAGAGGGTTAAAGTGCTTTTGTAGGATGTCAGAGTTTGCTTTAAGCCCCTGCCTAGGCTCTCCGTGCCTATGTTTGGAGCAGTGTCCACACAGCTTTCCTTCGTTTGATTCAACACTCTACACACTCTACATAACTATTAAACGTAAATAGAGATCGCCTCCTAAAGTCGACACATTACATAAAATACTATATTGTTGTGTATCCGTAAGTCTCGAACCTTTTGTAATGCTGGAAGACATGGCTAACGCACACAATCCCAACAATAACAGTCACAGATGCGATAAAGAGGCGCGTAATTGTGAATATGTACAAAAACAGCGCCAGTCTTTGTGTATTTAAGCAGACAAGTTGTGTTGTGTAGTCTGTAAAGAATAGAAGCCTGTCGCCGCGGTGAAGTGGGGGAAGGGGCTGGATGCAGCGACAGGCTTGGGCGGCCTCACGCCAGCCTCAGCCCTCCGGAACAGCCCCACACAGCCACACACGCCTTTGTTCGAACCGCGCTACAGCACCGTGGATTCTGCCAAACTTAAACACGCTCCGTTTGGACTCACCTGAAGGGTTGACTGCAGCGGGAGTCGCCATGTTTCCCTCAGCGGAAAAGAAGAAGCAAACGTTGGCGATGGCGCACAATGACGCACAAAGCACGGCAGACTGCGAACTCCGCGACGGAGGCTGTTAACTCCACGGGCTTTTCACAGTTCCACCTCCTCACGTTCGTTCAGCCGAGCCTCGGAGCTAAAACCAGATGGAGAACCTGTTAAAGGCGACAAAAAACGCTGTCAGTGTGTTTTTGAGGGAAATGTTGGCCGGGGCCAGACTAAACCAGTGCAAGATGTCTGAATGGAAGCACCGCGAGACTTTAGTGCTGCTTGAATAAATTAATGTAACAGAGGGAAGCAGTGGACGCGCTGAGGGGAGCGAGGCTGATTTGAGGATGCACCATGCTGTTGTTGTTAGAGTTTCAATAACACATCTGGAGTGTAGAGGCTAATGGAGCAGAGTGTCCCAAAGCAGAGCTCCCTGAGCCACAGGTGCAGCCCCTGCACTGACCGCCATATTTATTATACACAAGACATGATACTAATAAATCTGCATTATTCTGTAATCTCTATAATCTATAACCCTTCTTTCAGAACTTTCTCTGCAGATCCCACTTTATACAAACATAGCCTACTGAATCCAGAGAGGCCAGACTAAGTCCAGAGAGAAGACAGACTGATATTAGAGAGAGGACAGACTGAGTCCAGAGAGAGGATAGACTGAGTCCAGAGAGGACAGACTGAGTCCAGCGAGACCAGGCTCAGAAAAAAGAGAGGGCAGACTGAGTTCAGAGAGGAGAGAATGATATTAGAGAGAGGACAGACTGAGTCCAGAGAGAGGACAGACTGAGTCCAGAGAGGACAGACTGAGTCCATAGAGAGGACAGACTGAGTCCAGAGAGGACAGACCGAGTCCAGAGGTAAACCGGACTGACGCCAGAGTGGACAGACTGATTAAAAAAAGCGGGCAGACTGAGAACGGTGAGAGAACAGACTGAGAACCGAGGAAGGACAGACCGAGTCCAAAGAGGACAGAGAGTCAGGAGCTAGCGCAGACTGAGTCCAGCGAGACCAGGCTCAGAAAAAAGAGAGGGCAGACTGAGTCCAGAGAGAAAACAGACTGACAACAAGAGGACAGACTGATAAAAACGAGAGGACAGACTAAGAACAGACATAGGAAAAACTGAGTCTAGAGCGAGAACACACTGAGACCAGATACAGGACAGACTGAGTCCAAAGAGGATAGACCGAGTCCAGAGAGGACAGAGAGTCAGGTGAGAGGGCAGACTGAGTCCAGAGAGAAGAGTGCAGAGAGAGAAGACTTATTTAAAATAGAGGGCAGACTGAGAACAGTGAGTGGACAGACTGAGAACAAAGGGAGGACAGATTGAGTCCAGTGAGGACAGACCGGGAAGCCAGATCAAATTACTTTGGATTCCGATAATGTAATCAAGAAGAACATTTACATGTTTTATATTTTAAATTGTTGTAGCTGTAACAATCATTTTGCAACTTGTATTTGCTATAGTTCCCTATCAAAAAGTTACACTCGATGCTGCATAGCATACGCTATGGGGAACACTCTTGGTGTGACTGGTTGTAAAGCAAGTGTGTCAAACACGCCAAGAATTGGCTTATATAGCCTTTGTTGGTGGCAGCTGTGTGATTGAGCGCACCTGAACAGAGGGTATAAGAACGCATGACACGGAAGCGTCTTCAGGTTTCATTGTTTTCAGATCGCTTTGTGTGAAGTGTGGGCAACCTACTCATTGCAATAAAAGTAAGACTTCTTTTATATATTTGAGCGCATAAAACTATGGCTGAGCTCAGGAGGAAATGTGTTCCTCTGTGGCAGAGGCACATTTTTGATGATGATCACCTTGAGTTTTGTTTGCGTGCATGGGGGTTCGCTTGTCGACCCCCACACACAAACAAAAATAACAAACAAAGTTCTGCACAAACAGTTATATTTTATTATAACAAAATAAGTGGTAATTTCTCAATTGCACAAATCCTTCATTAGAAAGCCAGACTTATAAGAATTAAGTTATTAACTATTGCAATTTAAACAGTAAACACACTTTTTATGGTTCACAATTTCAACCTCCAACATGAAGGACAATGAACACCATTGTGCACAAAATGTTACCAGTTACCAGAACTTAAAATAAACACTATATTAACATACCAAATATATATATAATCAGATATATAAAATGTAACAAAAACAGAGAGCAAATATATTAGCAACAAAAAATATAAGAATAAGAATATTATAAGAATATTATACAAATAAAATATAGAATAAATATTCTAAATAACACAAATTATTCATCACACAAATCCTCTTGGAAAACAATTTGCAGCAGAAGCAAAAGAGGTTGTTGTTCTTAATTGAATAAATCAGCCAACTTCTTGCCTTCTTTTCACCACTTACTAATGTCTTCTTAAAATATTGGTGGTGGCAACTTCACCTATCAGTCTCATTCCTACGGAAAACAAAGCCAGGTGGCACTTTACTTAGTCCTCTGCGAACCAGCTCAGTCCGAATCTTGTCAGTCAGATGTGAGGGCCAGTTAGCAGGGTTGGCTGACAGAGGCTCATCCTCACCAGTGGGGCTCAGAGGGGGGTTCAGCTCCAGGCATTTCTTTCAGAAAGCATATTGGTATATTACTCAAAACACATATCAGTGAAAAAACATAGCCCTACTAATAAATTATCAGAAATATTGAAATTGCAGTTTGTTGTCCAGTTGTCTTGTCGCCTACACACACACACACAAACACACACGCACACGCACACGCACACACACACACACACACACACACACACACAATATGCACACCTTAAAAAGCTCATGCTGGGGAGAAGTAGAGGCAAAGAGGTCTTCATTCTCAATATCAGATATTTGTGGAGACATATGTGTAGCGGAGGAGGTGGTTGGCTCATCCTGACCAGTGGCAGAGGATGCTTCAAAATATTTTCGAAGTGCCCCTAAAATTGCAATTGAATTGCATTTGAAATCAAAAGACCATAAAATAATGTTTTATAAAGCTAAAACAGCCTGGGGTCAAATTGACTCAAAACATAATAGAAGGGTTACATAAACATGCTCTTACACACTAAATGTCTGTCATTACACGCTATATCCTCCTAGACCTGGAAAAAAAACATTTATTTATTTATTTTTTAATTTTCTTGTCCCCCCCACCCCTTGTTGTCATCACATTGTTTAGTGCATAGAAACAAATGGTAAAAAAAATATATTATTGAAAAATTATTATTATATTGATAATATTGAAAAATTATATTTTATTTATTTATTTTTTATTTATTTATTTATTATTATGTTATATACTATGGTCACTGGGACTCAGTTGTTTAAAAAATAAAAAATAGATTTGAAAATGCTGTTGGTTATTTACAGGGCCTAACGTTAAACCAACTGATGGAAATGATAACTGAACTTGTAACAGTTTTATTGCAAAGAACAATATTATAAATTAGATCTCGTGATTGAGTTGAAACCAAATTATTGTTGTATAAGCATAGCAAGCATTATTAGCAAAAAGGCTAACAAAGAGTTATACCCACCACCAATTAACATTAGCCCTTCATTCATGATATGGATACTGTAATCACACAGACAGAACATAGTTGCATACCTTTATCTTTTGCTCGTCTTTTGCTTGTTGGGCACCTGATGGCTTTGACCTTTTCTTCTCCATCTCTGTTTATTTGGCTTTCGACAATCAACAAATTTCCCATCCCCCCAACTGTCACTCACAACCAGAAGTCAATTATGACCACATAATCGTTTTGTATTACCTAGTTTCATTTGCAGGAACTATAGGCCTGTATTATAGCATTATGAATGAAATGTGCGTTATTTGGAAGAAAGTTGAGGTGTGTGACTGACTTAGCTAATTATTAATTATATTACTAGTGTGGATCCCCCGTCCCCGTCCACCCACCCGCTTTGTCCGTTCCATTTGAGAAACACCCAGAGGTGAAATGTCGCCCGCGCCTCTCGCCCCCTTTTACACTTCTCTCACAACACACAGCTTCTGTGCATGGTACATTTTCAGCAAGCAGGGGCGGCGGCAGCTGCACGGAGCGCCAATTTGCCAATTCCACACACAGTAAAATGATGTAAATGATGAAAACCCGCTTCGCGACGCAGAGGATTATTTATTTTATTTTTTTTTAATAATCTGCTTGTGCTGCCGCCCCCAATGTGTCACGAAAAAATGATGCCCTGGGCGGTTGCCCGGATCGCCCGTGCCTAAAACCGCTACTGCCATCGCGCTCTCTCCAGATGAGGCAGACACCAAGGCTCGGTGCTCGGGAGCAAATGCCGCCTCGGAGCTCTCCTGCCGCTCTGATGTGGCGTTTAGGCGCGCTCAAGGTGGTTACAAAAGCAGTGGCGCTTTTAGAGAAATTGGCAGCGTGGATGCTACTGCCAAATATTTCACTGTGGGTAATGACTATGGGCAAAGGCTATAGAATTCAGTACTACCGCCCTCCGCGTTATAATGGCGTGGTCTCCACTCCCGTGAAACCGGGACAAGCACATGACACAGGATCTGCTAAACAAAGGGGCCATAGAACGTGTTCCCCTTAAGGTGCGTTTACACCAAACGTGAATTAAGCGTTAAGCGCGAGTGCTTTACATGTTAAGTCAATGCAAAGACGCGATTAGACGCGCGTGGAAGTATTGCAGCGCGATTCGCGCGAATTAGGTGGCGCAAATGACGCAATTCGCGCGAATCACGTGGTGCGAATTGAACGAATTGAGCGTTTGACGCGCAAATTTGCGTCAAACGCTTCATTCGCCCGAGTTGAAAAATCTGAACTTTGGCCAAAATTCGCGCCGCGTTAACCAATCAGGAGCTTGCTCTAGTAGTGACGTGCAACGACGGAGGCGGACCATAGAGGCAGAAATCCAAAACAACAATGGATGAAGTTATAGGTGCAGCCTGTGGGATACGAAACATTTTTGTAATTTTACAGAGCCAGGAATCTTAAAGGTTCTTGCTCAAAGGAAAGTGTTTGGAGGGTCGAAAAACTCTGGTAACTTGCAAAAAATTACTTTTAATTTATTAGAGTCGTATATATTGAGCCAACTAGCTAGCTAAAGCCGGAGCTAATTTGGCGTACTTTACAACTACTTTTTCACTGACGAGTTTATGTGTTTATCCATTGAAAGTGTGCAGAAAGAGCCTGATGAACATGTATTTAAAGGAGATGGAGAAGAGAAGTGGGTTAGGGACAAAAGTGGAAGTACTCTGCCGTTCTGTCTTCCCTCGACCCCTAGTCTTCTCACGAGAGACCAACGGGACTGGTCCGAGGATTTTGACCACCCCGAGGACCAGGGCAAGACAGAAGCAGCAGCAGGGCATTCAGTTTGTGACTGGTGTAATGTTCAAATGTTAACTTGTATAAATAAATAAATAAATAAATATATGTATATATATATATATATATATATATATATATATATATATATATATATATATATATATATATATATATATGCTTCAGCATCCCCTTAGCCCTCATAGCCTCTTATATTCACATACAAACACACCCCTGTTGCTAGGTTAATGAGTTGATAATGTTTTTCTGACTTTTTTATGTGTCATTTCATACAGTGCAAACCCCAGAGAAGAGCCCAGGAGAAGACCCAGTTCAGAAGCTCCCTGAAACACATGCTTTAGCTCCAGCTCCATGTTCAGAGGATGAGCTCTTCTCTTGAGTCTGGTCCCTTTTCTGCAGAGGTTTCTGTCTTGGACGAAAGAATTTGTCACATATCAAATACATACATTAATCTATGAACGCAGCACAGTTTTGCTTCATTTGTAACCCACCGTATGGTTTTTAAAATGAGGTGCTGTGACTGCAGGAAATAAACCAGACTCTCTTTGTTCTCTCCTTCACTTTAGGATTATTTTATTTCTGCTCAGAAATAGTGCAATATGTTTTATGTATAATTTCATACTTGCATATATATTTTTTAAAATAAATGTTTTATATAATGACCAAAGGTTATGACTTGTTTGTGCACACAGTTGTCATGATTTCTATGTCACAAAAACATTTCAATATTTCAGTGATTTATTTATAATGAAATAGAAGAAAGTTTGTTCAGTGTTTAAGAGTAGAATACTTATGGTTAACATTTGTTCATTATTATTATATCCTATTGCAAACACATCTACAACAGAACAGTAAGAAAACAGTTATTTATGACTGGACCAGTGTGTGGAATAATAAGAATGAGATGAGTCAGATTCCTTTTTGAGGCTGGCTCCATTTATTAAAGAATTAAACACAAATAAGGGATGCGACACAATGTTATAAATACAATTGTAAATACTATTTACAGTTTTAGAGACAATACTATATTGACTACTGATAACTGTTCAGAAGACTGTGGTTGACCGCATATTAATTACTTATAATCACACCAAATATTGACTGGACACAGATGGACAGACTTAAATAGAGCACTAGTAGTTGCTGTCCTGCGGGAAAGCCTCGCTCCGACTCGGGACAACAGGTCATCGAACAGGGCCTGGTCGGAAATACCCCTTAAACCGGCCGTCATCCAGTCGCAGCTCCTGGAGAAGTTTGTGAAACTCATGGAGCTGGGTCTGCCTCTGAAGCATCCGAATAGACCCCAGCACAGCGCCGAACGGGTTCACGCCGTTTTTCAGTCCTCCAAAGTTGATAGAGCACAGCGACAAAATCCATCGCAACCATTTTTCAACAAGACCGGAAGACAACCTGCCTGGCAGAAGCCCCTCCCATGACGCGAATTCGCGTCTGTTGTTAAGTGAATTTCACGCGCGAATGAAGCGAATTTCACACGTGAATGAAGCGAGTTGTTCAAGCGTCCAACTATGCGCGAATAGCGCGATTTATTCACGCAATTCGCGTTTGGTGTAAACGCCCTATTACTATTCAGACAATACGGTTTTTAAAGCCGGTATTTTCATGTTCCAAGAGAAAAAAAAACAAAAACGTGGGGGATGCACCCGATCTTGGACCTTCGCAAGTTAAACTCCTACCTCAAAGCATTAAAATTCTAAATGGTCACAGTAAAAATTATTGTGTCCCAGATCCGATTAGGCGACTAGTTTGTCACCATCGATCTAAAGAACACGTATTTCAAACAATAAAGTCATGTCACAGAACAGAAAGTCCCTGAGGTTGCTTGCAGGGGCAGTGTACCAGTATCGGGTTCTTCCGGTCGGCCTGGCCTAATCAGGAGCTAGCGCTTCAGCATCGGAATGTCGTCCTAGCTCATTTCAAATCTATAGGGTTGAGACTCAACGCCAAGTAGAGTGTTCTCTCTGCCACGCAGAGTACAACATATCGAGGGGTTGTTTGGGACTCAACCAAGGTGCAGGGACGTATGTCTCTTGCATATGTCAAGTCCATTCTAACTACCCTGAAGACTATCAGGCACGGCCAGGAAGTGACTTTTCAAAGAATATTGAGTCTTATGGCATCTGCATCCACGGTGATACCTTTGGGGCTTCTGCACATGAGACCATTTCAGCTGTGGCACAGATCCAGAGGGTTTCCTCCAAGAGCCAACCACCTGAAGCAAACAAGGGTTACGTGCCGAGAGCTTCGTACCCTATCTATGTGGTTCAGACCCCATTTTCTCACTCTAGGTCCATGTTGTCGTTGCATGATGCTAATGACAGATGCATCCCTCACGGGCTGGGGTGCGGTCTTAGATGACCGTTCCAGCCCAAGGGATAGGAGAGTCCATCTTCTCGCATGGCACATCACTTGTCTCGAGATGAAGTCTGTATTTCTGGCTCTGAAAGAAAAAGGAGAGGAGCTGCCACAGCAGACTGTTTCTGAGATTCGCTAACAGGGGCGAAGCATACCAGTATCGTGTTTTTTTTGTTCGGCATGGCCTTGTCGTCCTGTATATATGCAAAATGCATGGAGGCAAGTGGCTAGCTCGTCTCAAATCTCTAGGGTTGAGGCTCAGTGCCAAGAAGAGCTTCTCACTGCCACCCAGATAACAACATATCTAGTGGTTGTTTGGGACTCAACCTAGATGCAGACACATCTGTCTCCTGCACATGTCAAGTCCAATCCAACTACCCTATCAAGGCTATCAGTCTAGGCCAAGAAGTGACTGCACTTCTTCAAATAATATTGGGTCTCATGGCATGAAACTGTTTCAGCTGTGGCTCAGAGCCAGGGGGTTTCATCCAAGGGCCAATCCCCTGAAGCAAATAAGGGTTACGTGCTGAGGGCTTCGTACCCTATCTATGTGGTTTAGACCCCTAGTTCTCACTTTGGGTCCAACTCTAGGTCCATGTTGTCGTCGCATAATGCTAACGACAAATGCATCCCTCACGGGCTGGGGTGCGGTCTTAGATGGCCGTCCAGCCCAAGGGATATGCAGATGCCATAGCACATCAATTACCTTGAGATGAAGGCTGTATTTCTGGCCCTGAAATAACTCCTCCAGCAGCTAAGGGGCTACCATGTCCTAGTGCAAATAAAAAGCACGGTGGAGGTCTCTTACATAAATTGTCAGGGCGGACTGCGTTTGTGCCGCTTGAGCAAGAACCTGTTTTGGGCTAGCTCTCGATAGGGAGACACCTTCAAGCTGCCCGCTACATTTGAGGGGCCAAGCGGTTGAGGCCGCCCACTAGAGCTACAGTTCCTCTCTGGGACCTAGCTATAGTGCGTGAAGACTTAGTAAGCACTCCTCCTGAACCACTAGAGTCAGCGTATGTCAGGCTTCTGACTCTAAAGATGTTGCAGGAGAGATTTCACTTACAGTTTCCAGTATGTGCCCTCCAGACCTATGTCCACCGCATTAGCCAGTGGCGTGTTCCAGACACTTACAGTACAGCGGAGTTGGTATTCTTGTTCCCCATAGTGTAATGCTACGCAGCATAGCGTAGAGTGTAGCTTTTGATAGGGAACGTCTCGGGTTACTTGACTGTAACCCTGTTATCTTAAGAAGCGGGAACCAGATGCTGCGCTGCAATGTCGCTCGTTCTTTAGACAAAGTTGACCTGAAGATGCATCATGTGTTCTTATACCCTCTGTTCAGGTGCGCTCGATCACACAGTTGCCGCTGATGAGCTGCTTCACCAACAGAGGTTATATAAGCCAATTCTTGGCGTGTTTGACACACTTGCTTCACAACCTGTCACACAAAGAGTGTTCTCCATAGCGTATGCTATGCAGCATCTCGTTCCCGCTTTTTAAGGAAACAGGGTTACAGTCAAGTAACCCGAGACGTTCTCCAGGTCTAAATGGCAGAAGTAAAATGTGAGGGTGGACAATAATTTTATCAAAACTGCCATTTGAAATAAATGAAGTGCCAAAACTGGAGAGTTCTGTTTGGATAGTCCTGTAGCAGATCAGTCTCCAGAATTCCACACTTATCACCGCCAGAGAATCGCCCTGCTCGCCCTTCTCCCTTCGCCCTTCACCCCTTCGCATGGAATCTGCGGCCTTCTGGCGGACGGTCCAGTAGGACTGCCTCGCCGCCGCAACCCTTGGGCCTCGTGGAAACGAGTTAACTTTCCTTTGTTCTAAAGACCGTGCCTGCTAAAGCGCCTGCTCTTTCCCAAAAGAGAGCGCGCAGAAGCAAGTTTTAACCAGCAAAGCAACAGCTGAGAACTCTTTCATGGACCGTGACATAACCTACACAAACTTATACTTTTACACGGTACAACCGAGGAGAGGCCGTGCTGGTTTGGACAGCAACTAGACGCTTTTGTTCTCTTCCCCCGGGTGTACGGCGACCCCCCCTCTGGAGGAGACGTGCACGTGACGGCAACCCTGGTGTGTGGAGCGCTTCATCAGCAAGTGACGAACTTTCTGAGAACATTCAGTACGCTCGTCTCGGACCACTGATATCGACCCCACCGAACCAGGCCAGCACCCGCTGACTACAGAGTAAGTCCGCACGTGACACAACTGCCTTGGCGGCATTAAAAAATCCAAACTCTAGCCCCGAAGCCTCCATCTCCTTTTCCCGTTAAAAGTCCCTTTCAATTTCCCCAATCTAGATTAAACTGTACAAAACATTCCTGGTTTCATCATATCCTCCATGCAACTGTTTATCCCTGTGTATCCCCATTGTGTTCAACCCTTATTGTGTTTTAATGCTTTACCATGTTCTCGTCATATTATTCACCATTGTATAATCTTTAATAAAATCCCATAAATACATTAATGTTTCCCTGTTTATATCAAGAAATGTTCCTTTAGATTAATGAGACTAGACTAAACAGTTTCTCTAGATCTGTCTAAAACTAGAGTGGTGCCCCTTTTTAAATTAAAAATTAATTTTAATAAATTATTATCAAAAATTGTATTAAAATTAATCTGATATGTTTATGCAAACATAGTCATACAGTACGCTACAGTCCTAACTCGTTAGTCCTTTAATTTCAGTATAGTGTTTTAGAATATCTTTTTAATTGGAAAGTTGTCATAACAATAGCACATTTCTGAAGAAGCTGCAGCTGGACTGGAGCAGAGGCCAGTGGGGGCTGAGTTTTCCTTGAGGCTCACTGTGAACGAAATGCAGCAGCCAGCCCTCAGCCTCTCCACTCCTCCATGCATCTGACTCCTGCTGCAGCCGCCTCTCAGCCTGTCACACACTGGGACCAGTTCTGGTCCTGGTACCATCTTAGGGACTAGTCAGAGCAGACCAGCACAGCCTCCACTCAGCTGCTGCTGGATGTGAAGAGACAGGTAAGAGGCTCTCTCTTTTCCTCTGCAACAGTGCAATCTTCTGTGTGTGGCAACATGTGTTCATGTGTGGGCAGCACACTCCTGTGGGACAGAAATATTTGCATTAACTACTGTGCTAAAGCTGCACAGCTGGAAGAACAGATCCTATTATTGGATTTGATAAATGCTCAGTCTAAGTTAATTATTAATGTATAGTAACTCAAATATCCAAGACTCAAATATCCAGATCTGTAAAATGATTCAAACTTCCCATCACTACTACAGGAACACTTGACGCTGTGTCTGTATAGTACAGGCTGGAGAAGGAAAGTCTATCCCATTTCTTAGTTATAGCAGTGAGAGGGTGAGATCAATGTTGTTTCGATTTTTTTTTTAAAAATCCAAATGCTTAAGACAAATTTATATCACAGTTTACAGTGTGTGCAGTGCAAGGTAAAATGGTAATGAACGTTTATATTTTATAACCATGTTAGTGTCTAATGGCGCAGGACTGTTTTTAGGCTAATATAATGGTACACTTAATTTCTGCAAATACATGTTTTTTTTTAAGTAAAGCTGTTCTTGCCGACACAAGCTGCAGGTCAGTGGCTCCTGTCCAAGCCTTACAACACCTGTTTTCTTGTTGACTAAAAATAGGAACCAATAAACCAACATCAAGTCTAAATTAATTTGGACTATAAAACTAGATATTAAACAATAATAATGGTGTCGGAAAAGACAGTGAGCGCTATGTGTATGGCAGCCCCCTCTCTGTCTGTTCTACCACTGCTTAAAATACACTAACTGATGGACTACAGAAGTCACATACAGTATGTGGGGATGCCACAGTTCAGATTGATTTGATCTGAGAAACTGATACTTTTATTTGAGCTCATATGAATGGGCTCTTCTCTTGGTGATGTATACTGTTATATGGTGGTTAGGGTTAGGTTAGGGTTACCCAAACAGTTGCCAAGTTCTATAAAATAAGAACGATATCTATGCTTTAGCGCTCCAGCTAATCTTTTCCAAATTGTTCTATACATTTGTTTTCTGTTCAAATGTAATTTTGAGCCTGTAAACATACTCTTTTAAAATATCTTATCAGTCTATTGGAAAATGCTCCATAAGCAAATTTGAATCGATAAAAATTGTTAAAATTTTTTGAAATATAATGAATATAAATTAAATAAATTCAAAATATTGGTACATTAACTTGACTAATTTCATCATTATTCAGGTACATTATTATTATTATAAGTTATGACATATAGTACGTATTTGATCAGGAGCCTGCTCCACACAGACCAGTGCTGTCCCAGTGCAGGGGTGTTCCGATTGTAAGTCTGAAGTGGAGCACTTCTGAGCAGCTGCACTGCAGGGTTTATTTTAGTCTGGAGACAATTTGGAGCTGTAGCTCTTCTGAAGCTGTGAGAGATAATGAGCTCATTCTGTGTGAAGCAGAACATGTCTGTTTTGGGTCAACAGGTGAAATCAGAGCATATTAAGGCTTGGATTGAAGTAAACTTTATTGTCACTGAAACTAAAACGAAGTCATGATGTTGTGCAGACAGTAATAAGTGTAGTCAGTGCCAGATTTTGATGATTGGAGAATGAGCAAGTTTGGATTATATTGGATGCATTGAATGGATACAATTTTAGAAAAGAATCTATGCATCAATGTAAATGTTTGACATAATGATTTCCCAAAATATTTTTCAAAATGTAAGAGACTTTTGAAGGTTCTTTTTGTCTTAAGACTGTTTTGTAAAAATGAGACCTGTCTACAGTGAAACCAAGACATAAAGAATAGGTTAAAGTAAAAGCATCTGGACTTTTGTCTCTAATTCCAAGAGACTTCATCAATTCTGAGATCAACTGGTACGAGAGCTGAACTTTTTCTCTAGAGGGAGGGGTTTAAGCTAAAACTAAACCTGAAGGGACCAGGCTGTTCTGGTCTCATAATCTTTAGCAGGGCAGTGTGACTTCTGATGTGAGAGTTGTTCAATTCTTGAGCTGTCTTGCATAAACCGCAGAGTGGCTAAATGATATTGAGGTCAGGAGACAGAGATGGCCAGTCCAGAACCTTCACTTTATGGTTCTGTAGCCAATTACGGGTTGACTTTGGATCGTTGTCATGTTGGAACGTCCAAGTACGTCCCATGTGCAGCTTCTGGGCTGATGAGTGCAAATTTTCCTCACACATCCCCAAACCATCACAATCCACCTCCATGTTTCACAGCAGGAAATGTGTACCATTCATCATAGGCCTTGTTGACTCCTCTCCAAATGTAACATTTATGGTTGTGGCCAAAAAGTAAAATTTTGGTCTCACCGCTCAAAATAACTTGTTCCAGAAGTTTTGAGACTTGTTTCTGTAATGTTTGGTATATTGTATTGGTATATGTATGTAGTAATGGCTTTCTTCTGGCAACTTCACAATACAGCCTCCTTATTGTGCATCTTGAACCAGCTGCACCACTTGTACTGTAATTTAGTTGAAGTTATTTTTTTATTATTTTTTGCATTCCGATGTCTGTGAAGGTTCTCAGTCATCCAGGTCATCTTGAAGGAGGATATGTTATGGTATAAATTACCATGGATATTTATTATGTGGAGCTAGCCTGCTCCAGACCAGGCTAAATTATAGGATCTATTTAATCTCATCCCTAATGTCAGTCAGCAGTCACCACAAATGGAAACAAATAGTTCTTTCACTGCTCACTATACATTGTTATCACATATAACTAGACCCACTGTCATTATTTAAACGTTTGTGATCATTAATTTCAATCATTTTGGATAAATAATGATTTATAGATGATGTTGCTATCATTAGATAATTTACAGTTTCCCATAGACTATAAGGCAATATATAAAATGATAGAATATTAGGGCCACAGAGGGAAAAAAAAGACAAGCCATAATATTGTAACCAGTTGTTTTAAAGGAGCACAGTTGTTAAAATGACAGATGTGGGGCATTTCGTGAATTTGTACTTCAGTATGGTTTCATAAACAAAGACATGCTAATGTGCCAGAATATGAAGTATCACATTGTCAACTATCAAAACTGTAAAAAGAATATGTTGCTTTTCTGCAGAAAGAACCAGCCTCATAAATTTATGACTTTATCCTTTTTCCTCAGTGGGCTCTAGTACTCATATAATAAAATATATGTCATATAACAAAAATACACATTCCATATGAATATAAAAACACAATGTGTAACAATATGTTCCTTTATTAAATAAGGACAAAACAAAGCAGGTAAACTATCAGCTCCTTTCGAAACTGAAGTCACTGACTCTACAAGATGGAAAGCACAGAATCAAAGCATATTAAACAAAATGATACATACACATTCAAAGGTCTGTATATAACACACCCTGCATGTCTGCACACTAAAATAAATGCAGGACAAATCCATGCACATCAACTGAACAGACAAATGAATGGATGCAGTAGCCTCCCTGCAGCCTTGTATTACACAAAGTATACCGCACAATCATCATAAGAGGCCAAATTCGTCAAAAAATCAACCCAAAAAAACCCTATTTCCTCTGCCACAGGAGGACATTTTTTACCTAAATTGAAAGCACACATATTAACTAAAATAATTCAACACATACTGGTCCCTCAGCAGCCGACCACTGTCGTCATCAGGGAAGATTGCCGGATTGTCCCAGTCCATGGCTGGTGGCACTCTGGGGGCCCTCTCCTTCCTCAGGTAGGCCACATTGTGGAGGACAGCACAAGCCACAGTAATATCACATGCCCTAACAGGGTTGACCCTTAATTTGTGAAGGCAGTGAAAGCGTGCCTTCAGGAGGCTAAAGGTCATTTCAACTCTGGCCCTGGTCCTGGCATGGGCATGGTTGTAGGCCTGCTGTGCTTCCTGGGGGTCTGTGAAAGGTGTCAGGAGAAAAGGCTGTCAGCCATACCCCCTGTCTCCCAGCAACACACCAGAGAATTCACCTGTCAACACAAAATCTCATCATTACTACCTCATAAACACAGTGACATTCTTGACACAGCCATGATGGTTATAAATAGGGGTTGTGTGGCTTACCTTGTGATAGGCACTGATAGATTTCAGAGGCCCAAAAGATTCTGGAGTCATGGACTGAGCCAGGCCATTTTGCCACATTGCTGATCACACAGTCAGCATTGCAGACCATCTGAAATCATAAGATGAGGAATATTACACCAATCAATGCAGAGTGTTCGTCAATGGACAATATCAAAAAGTTATGTTCACCTGAACATTAATGCTGTGAAAGGATTTCCTATTCACAAAATCGGCCTCATGGGGGGGGGGGGATTAGTTGTGTTGGCATTTGTAACAAATACCGTTTTTTCACATATTCTGCAAACAGGCTCATCAAGATTTTCTGGTTTTCCGTTGCCATCTGGTTTAAACCCGAAATGTGCCCATATAGGCGATGTAACATTTTTTTTTCGCAACAAGATCCATGGTTTTACCTTTCTTCACGAAATTGCTAATGCTAAGGTATGCTGAGTTTCGTTTTCATTTTGCCAGTGAACACGGCGCGGTGGCGCTTCCATGTCACGGTTATCATTGTCTGCTATATTTGCTTTTTATTTATTAAAATACATGCAATTGGTTGATGAAACATTTATTAAAATTAAGATAAAATTTGTACAAAACGAAATTTGTTTTTAAGAAAGGTTTTCTACAAAGCAAAATTTAATGAAGTGGTAAATATCATGTCTGACGATTTACAAAACTTCATTAAGTGGTAAAAACCATGTCTCCCGATATATTGCATGTTATGATCCTATCAAAAAATGAAAATAATTTTTGATAAAAAATGTTTGTAAAAAATATTTTAATGCCACGGTTTTGACGGTTATAGAGTTCTAATGACGGTGTTCAACTATAACCGCCGATCACACGGTTATATAATAACCGTCACACCCCTATTGGTTGTACTGATTGCTGTGCAAATAAATAATACCTTAGAAAGATGCCACCGTCCTGTGTGCTCACAATAAGAGCTCATATGTCATGGCTCACTTGACTTTATGAGAATATACCAAATTTTGATTTTGAGCTGTGTCATCTTCTTGGAGCTGGGGGAGGAAAGAAAAATAATGATTAATACATTTGTGTTACAGTTAGCATACAGTGTACATTAAAGGCATATCTCACCTCCCTCTCAAGTTTTTTAATTTCAAGGTCCAGTTTCCTAATTTTCCTCTTTTTTTTTCGGGCTCCAATGCAAGATTTTCTATCTTTTTCTTCTTGTACTGAATGTCTATGTCTGCCAGTTCTATTTGGCGCCGGAGGTGGTTGCCATACAACTTTCTGATAGCTTGTGAGCTCTGTGAACACAATACAATTAGCGGAGCTGGAATTTGGCAGGATGTGGTGTCCTTTTATTAATACACACTGGTAAATGGTAAATGGCATGCAATTATATAGTGCTTTCCTGCACCCTTCTGGTGCACCCAAAGCACTTTACATTGTGCTTCCACTCACCCCATTCACACACATCCACTCATGGGGCAGACAGAGAGGGGGGCTGCCACACGAACGGCGCTCAACCTTCTCCTACCACCACCAAACACACATCTATGGTCACACACACTCATACACCAGTGCTACGGACACTGGAGGCAAGGTGGGTTAAGTGTCTTGCCCAAGGACACAACGACAGTATGACACTGACGGCACACTATGTTGCCAGGCTTTTTTTCCCACTGTATTGCATCTGGGTCCTGTAAAAGAAATTAGATTATTTGATTTTGATGAGGACTCCTCGCCATTGTAGAGTAAATAGTACTTTCACAGTCTTAACATGATACCTCATGCCTTCTGGAATCCAGAGAGATGGTCTCCCCCTCATCATCGTCTCCATCATGTGCTGTTGCTGCTGCACTGGGGCTTTTAACCCTATCACATTTAATCGGATTCATATTGAAGCTAGTAGACAAGACATGCCAGGCCTACAGTATGCCTTTGATGGAGTACTCACTGGATCAGCATCGTCTGGTGCTTGTGCTGGTGGCTCTAACAGGAACACAGTGCTGCCAGACACTGCAAGGCAATAGGTAAACCAAAGTCAGACAGTCCAAATTGATTCAATATGAATGTGGTTGTATTCCATGTAGAGATGGAAGGACATACCTTGAATACCTTGGGAGGACCTATGCTCGTCTCTTTCCCCCCAGGGATCCCCTCTAAGACGGGCCTGCCTTTATTTAGCTCCAAGGCCATGTCCTCTGCTGGGGTAAGGTCAGCCTTTGGTGACCCACCACCCGTGCCTTGTCTGTGGGTATTCTTTTTCACTGCTGAAACAGTACAGACAATGTGTGAGCAGGCACCTTCTGGGTACAATATATGCTTGTGCTTTGTTAAATAGTAGTCAGGGACCATACCATTCTGCAGAATGTTCTTGTATTTGATTTTGACCTGCTGCCATGTCCGTTTTGGCCCGTTCATGTTTAATCTACATCACACGCACACACACACACACACACACACACACACATTCTTCATCACAAGAACATTTAATGGAGTCACACTGACAAAAATGACTTGGTATTTTTGTATTGTTTTCAGTAAAAATATAAAAAAAAAACAATAAATATGTATTTAATTGATTTGCTAAATGACCTAGCAAAATAAGTATAGGTTTAGACCAAAAATATAAACTTAAAGTAAATGTGTGCTTAAAAAAAGCAAAAAATTTAAATATCTGTCAATATAATAACAAAAATTCTCTTTTCACTTTCACTTTTAGAAAAGTTCTCTTGTTTAACTGGCAGACTATTTGGCTTATTTTTCTAGGTTATTTTGCTCAAGAAAATATTTAAGTTTTTTTTTATATTTTTTTTTTACAGAAAACAAGACAAAAATACTAAGTAAGAAAGACATTTTTGCAGTGCAGTGAGCAACCGATCTTGGGTCCTTTGAAAGGCGCTATATAAATTAAAGTGATTATTATTATAGCTCATCTATGTATTCAAGATAATTTTATTTATATAGCACTTTTCACAATTGTTTCATTCTGTCAAAGCTGCTTTACATTAATAAAAGCAGGGGAAACAAAAAAAAAACGGTGGACAACATAATACGCAGAGTACAACGGCTAAGATTAAACCGTACTGAGCGTAGTAACGTAAAATGATAATGTAAGGCTTTAATAATTATTTATCATAGATTTATACAGTGTGATGGAGTTACGTTACACAATTTCACTCATATATGCAGAGCATTTCAATAAAAAAATTTAACCGTTTCATAATTAAAATACAACTGCGTTTTTGGAGATGTGAATTAAATATTTGATTTGTAATTGTGATGTTTCAGCGGACCGGTGAGTGCATAATTGTGCACTACTTACGCATTCAGGCGGTCTGCAATACTTTGCCACGCTTTTTCTCTCTTTTTTTGCTTTATCACTGTGGTGGTGTTGCCTTTCTTCTTAATTATATCTTTTACCTCCTCGTATGCCTCCATGAGGATTTGTGCTTCCGACGGGGAAAAGTAGACGGCTCTAGTTGCCATGGTAAATCAGTTAATCTGTGATCTGTGGCGGGGTAAATTTGAGTGAGCCGTGAGCGCGCACCTATCCAGGATTGGTTTCACCTGGCTTAATGAATCCGTGTCTGCTCATCCTGGCTTGGTCTTTGTGCAACCAATTAAGCCTGGACGCACATGTTTTGGCTTTATTGAGCTCAGCTGAGTCATTTATCCCGGATGTCTTAATTCTACTTTTGTGCCACAGGCCCCTGGTGTGAGAGACGTTAAGGCTCAGGAGAGTTGCTAGTGACACTGTTCCATTCAGGTGTTGTTGTTCTAGAGTGATTTTCTTTTGGTTTAGAAACTCTGTCTACAATAGTAGGCAACATGAATCTGAGGCCAAATCCTCTGATCAAAGAGGGCTTTTCCATTTTCACAAAAATGGCTTCCTTTACCCCGGTCTCAAACCATCCTCTTGTGAAGCTGTTGTTTAGTTTCACCAACATAATTGACATTTAACATTACTTTGTTTGTGAGAGAGGATCTTGTCTTTAGGATGTTTTTGACGCAGAATGTTCCCTGATTTAAAGTGGACTGGAATCCTTTTACGTTTTTCAGATAAACCAGACACATAAGGGATATGTTGCATTCCGATAATTTCTTCGGGCAGTTATGGATGAACTATTTGGTTCTTGGTTTGGTTTCAACAGAATCCCTCATTTTGAATACTGCTGACTTCCCAATTCCTAGGATATTTTTTAATATCCCTTTTCTGTTTATATAGTTCAATTTCCTTTTCCCGCAGATCCTTTGGCAATTCTTTTGCTTTTCCCATGACATAAAATACAGAAATGTCAGTGCAGCACTGGATTAATAGCCATTCAAACCTGTTTGTGTTGACGTGTGTGCATGTTATCAGGACAAAAATCACTTTGTAAATTTTTGGTCAGGGTCACTTGGGTAGTTTCTGTTGTCATTATGATTTAAAAAGAGTAAACACAATTGTTTACTAATAAATGGCTTCATCCAACCACTAACTATGAAAAAAAATGTATTATCAATCATATTCTCTGAAAAATACCACAAATACACAGGGTAACTTATGAGCACAAGTGTATTTGTGTTTTTCTATTTGTCAGGAAATATGCACAAACGAGTGTGGCATTCAACAGTTTATTATTCACACAGAAGCACTCCAAAATGGTAAAACAGTACAATCAGAACAAAATCACCTGATAAAGTTAGGCTATAAAGCTAACTTTCTCTACGTGCACGGGGGATGCCGTGTGGAGCCACTCCACACCTCAGCCACTTCTCTTGCTGAGTTAAGTAGGTCTCTCCCAACTTTCCCCTCAGTGCAGCACCGTTTTATCAGCGGAGGGTGCGGATTTGCTAAAAAATAGATATCACAGTTATGCTCAGTGTTTTTCCACTCTGCATGCCGAGGTCACAAGTCACGTTGCACACTGTCGGTCAGAAATGCTTTTGCTCAAGGTTTCTCAGCATGTTTTGTTACACATTAAGTAGCCCTTCGCACTAAGGCAAGCAGATGCAACATTTGATATTTCACATATGATTACTCTTGTATAACCTTCAAAATGCACACATAGAAACAAAGTTTAATACAAAATACAAATGAACTCCTTAACAATTTCCCGTGTTTATACAAAAATCATTGGAGAAAATATCAATGCTTAACCCTCCTTTGGTAAGGTTTTGGTTAAACACATCATACACCAATGAAAAGAACACGGATTACCGATGACCTGGGTCGTCGTCAGGGAGGTCGTCATCAGGGTCAAGAACGAGCAAGTGGACTTGTTCTGCCGCCATGGCATTCAGAGGAGTAATGGCTTTTGAACAGTTGCAAGCGTCTGTAGTACAGTTAGCTGGAGGAGGCATGTTTGTTACACGCCCTGGAGCCGCGGTTACTGCAGCTCCTGCTGTTGTGCGCCCGTGTTCCAGCGCAGCCAGGCCTAGGCTGATGCCTATCAGAACCCAGATCGATCTCATCGTGGCGGGGCTCTACAGTTTGCCTGTGAGCCTTACCGTTGTCGTCTCAGCTTACAACTGAAGTCCTGTGTCTGGGAGGTCTGGTTGTCTGGACGTCTCTTAGTCTGGTAGGTCAGTGAGGTCTCTAACCTTGCAGTGGGAGAGGTGAATCCACGGCGTCCTGCCCTGTACTTTTACGGCTGTAGGTGTTGACAGGGTGACGGTGAAGGGTCCCTCCCACCGAGCACTGTTCCAGGCCTTCTTCTTCAGTACTTTCAAGAATACTTGGTCACCTGGCAGGACCGGTTTATCCTGTGGAGATAAGGGTCCCTTGGGCAGGTCATTTGTTATTTTACAGTCTCTGCTCTGTAGTGTCTCTCTCATATAGTGGATGAGATCATGATTAGAATCTGGACAATCTGTCTCTTGTAAAGTTAGGTCTGGTACTGTAAATGGTCTGCCATGTATGATCTCAAAAGGTGTAAGTCCACATCCTTCAGCAGGCAAAATATGCATATTCATTTTTACCAATTCTACGCATTCTGGCCATGGCCTGCCTGTTTCTTTTGAGGCTTTGCACAGTTTATTTTTTATTGTCCCATTGTTTCTTTCCACCAGGCCTGCTGCCTGTGGGTGGTAACTGCAGTGTCTTTTTAAGTCTATTTTTAGTTGCAGACCAATTCTGTCCATCACTTCATTCACAAAATGGGTTCCGTTGTCAGATCTGATAATACGAGGTACTCCAAACGTGGGTATTATCGTTTTACATATAGCTTTTGCTACTGTTAGTGCATCTGGTTTAGGTGTTGGGAAAAGTTCAATCCATTTTGAAAAAGCATCTATAATTACAAGGCAGTATTCTACTCCTTGTACTTTGTTAAGTTGGATAAAATCCATATGAATAGTATGAAACGGTGCTCTGGTTCAGGAATGCTCCACGTTTGGGTCTGCACGCTCCTTGTGCATTGTTTCTTATACATGTTAAACATTGTTTGCAAAAATTTTGTGAATATGTGTTAAATCCTATTGTGTTATATTGTTGCTCCACCAGGGCTACCATTCCCCGTGTTGACACATGGCAAGGCCCATGTGTCACAACTGCAGCCCATTTGTGTAGGCTTTTTGGTAGCCACGGTTTTCCATTGGGTCCTATATAAATGTCATTTACCAGTGTGCATCCCTTTTGAGTCCATTTCAGTTTTTCAGAATGTGTTGCTCTTGTTTGATAGTCAACCAGTATGGGTGTGGTGTCTTTTTCCTGTGTTAAAACATATATTTGTGCAGTGTCCTTGGCTGTCTTGTCAGCTAGTCTGGTCACTTTCCTTTTGTCCATCTTCCTTGTAGTCATCTCATCTCCTTCCTTTCCCTTTGAACCTGCTTTATCCTCCTCCGTCACGTCTCCTTGGTTCATACACATATGTCTCTGTTCCTTCCTCACTTACTAACACCTGTGTTGCCATTTGCTTTTTCTTTTCCATTTGTCTCTTTTCTGCATGCCTGACGTGGTCACAAAACTCGCCATAAGGCATCCTATTTAAAGTTACCACTGTCTTTTTTAACCACTCTCTCTCTGGCTCCCTCAGTCCCAATATTATTACTGCTTTTAACTGTTGTCTAAATGGTCCATTGTCCTGGCCGTCATCTTCTATTCCTGAATGTCTCTGGAATACTTCCATTAGTCGAGCTTCATATTTATCAAAAGGTTCATTAGGGCCCTGTTGTGTTGCGTGTATTTTTGTCCAGTCCGGTAGGTGTCTGTAAGCGTCTCGAAGGGTTCCCCATAGCCCATTTGCTTTTCTCAACTCTGTGATACATTGCACTGCTGTCTTTACCCCTCCCCCATTAGCTGCTGCGTTCACTGGTTCAAACAAATGTCTATGTTTCACCCAACGGTGTCCCATCATTGTTTGTAGTACACCCTGCACCTCACGTCCATTTAACAAATATGAGTCCACTAGTCCCTCAAAGTCCTCTATACAGCCTTCCACGTCTGAGGTATAAGGTCTGATTCCTTCTAAGGCTGCTTTCACATCTCCTAATGTCCATGTCCTGTACACTGTAACAGTCGGACGCTGTGCGTCACCTTGGGGGTTGGGTAGTTGTATCAGGGGGAAGGCGTCTACTTCCACCTCGTCTGGGTCTTTGCTATGTCCCATTTCGGAGTATGGGTCAAAATAACACACCTCAGCTCCTGGAGCGTGGGGTGAATTTATTGGTGGGAGTGGGTTATTTGAATATAATCGCTTTGATATTGCTCCGGAATTCAACCGAGTCATGGGCCTATTGGGTCCGGATTGTGTAGGACCAGGATACTGGGGTGGCGGCCCCATTTGCGGTGGCGTTGTAAATACATCCAGCGGCGGATATAACATTGGTCCCTGCACAAAGGGATTAGTGGGGGCCAAGAGTGGGGCGTTTAGTTGCGCTGGCGGCTGTGGGTCTGGATCCGCTACAAATGTTGTTTGGACATGTGTTCCGTCATTATCCTCAGTTTTCGTTACGGCATACGTCTCAGTTTGTTTTTTATTTTGTTCGGTCTTTTCTGTTGCGTTTTTTATTTCACGCATTTTTGCTCCTTCACAAGACCATAATTTTGCGTATCTTAACTGCCGTCCTGGGTTTAACACTACATTTCGACCTTTGTCACAGTCGTGAATTTTTAAATTGGTGAGTAATCTATCTATATCTATTTTATTCCAGGACGGTGTCCAATTGTATTTTTTCCGCCATTTAGTGAGAAATTGACATGCTTCCGGAAAATATTTACGCATGTATTCCTCCGCTGTCTCTTCTCCTCCTTCTTCCTCTACTCGTTTTACCACTTTAACTCTTACTGCCTTCTGGCCTTTCGGCTCACCAGGTTTCGGGGTTTTGGATGCCATTTCCTTCGGAGTTTAATTTGGGAAAATAAAAGAGTCCGCCTGTCTTTACTTTGACAGTGCTCCCTTATAAAGTGTCAATTCACTCTTCCCAAATCTCCTTCAAATGTATACCCAGTACCCGATGTATACTCAGAGAATTACTTCTCTTTGTATACCATTCAAACCAATCACAAGCACGTCTGTAACTGGTCCAAAAGTCTAAACTCACTCTCAGTTTCTTTAGAGAGGAATGAAATTGTCCTGACCTGTCCCCAGTTGAAGCGCCTCTGTCTGCCGGACAGACGGGCGACGCGGGAGAGGATGCAGAGAGGCGGTTGCCGCTTGGAAAGGCGGATTTCCTCGGACTCTAAGCCGGGTCTGGCCAGACACTTCTCCAATCACCTGTCTTCACCCTCCTCCTCGTCTCCGCATCCGGCTCGAAGGACCAAAGAAACTGTCAGGAAATATGCACAAACGAGTGTGGCATTCAACAGTTTATTATTCACACAGAAGCACTCCAAAATGGTAAAACAGTACAATCAGAACAAAATCACCTGATAAAGTTAGGCTATAAAGCTAACTTTCTCTACGTGCACGGGGGATGCCGTGTGGAGCCACTCCACACCTCAGCCACTTCTCTTGCTGAGTTAAGTAGGTCTCTCCCAACTTTCCCCTCAGTGCAGCACCGTTTTATCAGCGGAGGGTGCGGATTTGCTAAAAAATAGATATCACAGTTATGCTCAGTGTTTTTCCACTCTGCATGCCGAGGTCACAAGTCACGTTGCACACTGTCGGTCAGAAATGCTTTTGCTCAAGGTTTCTCAGCATGTTTTGTTACACATTAAGTAGCCCTTCGCACTAAGGCAAGCAGATGCAACATTTGATATTTCACATATGATTACTCTTGTATAACCTTCAAAATGCACACATAGAAACAAAGTTTAATACAAAATACAAATGAACTCCTTAACACAGGACAAAAATCACTTTGTAAATTTTTGGTCAGGGTCACTTGGGTAGTTTCTGTTGTCATTATGATTTAAAAAGAGTAAACACAATTGTTTACTAATAAATGGCTTCATCCAACCACTAACTATGAAAAAAAATGTATTATCAATCATATTCTCTGAAAAATACCACAAATACACAGGGTAACTTATGAGCACAAGTGTATTTGTGTTTTTCTATTTTCCTTTTTCTTTACGTGGGTGGGACATTTTTGAGTTAGTACTTTTCAGCCAAACAGAGCTCACAAAAATGCCTAACAGACACATGATTTTATTTAAAAGGCAAGAACCAATTTGAATCTTCTGTAGTTTTTAGTTTAGTTTATTATTTATTTGACAAGGACCGTGTACAAACACATTGATCTAACAAAAGAAACAATGCTTTACACAAGAGGCAGTAGCTCAGTGGGTAGAGCAGTCGTCTTTCAACCGGAAGGTAGTCGGTTTGATTCCCACTCTCCCCACAGTTCATACTGTCGTTGTGTCCTTGGGCAAGACACTTAACCCACTTTGCCTCCAGTGGCTGTTACACTGGTAATTACTGTAGAACAATGTAAGTCGCTTTGGATAAAAGCGTCTGCTAAATGAATAAATGTAAATGTAAATGTAAGATTTAGCTAAAGCTAATTTCCATCTGCAGTACCTGGGCAGATTATCTATCTATCTATCTATATATATATATATATAGATAGATAGATAGATAATCTGCCCAGGTATATATATATATATATATATATATATATATATATATATATATATATATATATATATATATATATATATATATATATATATATATAAAAACTTTGTCCTTCACCCTCCGCGGGTGGTCTCATCCTTCGAGCTCGGGTCCTAAAATTGCTACAGTGAAAACCTAACCTTACTAAGTACCATAAACAGTGATTAGTAGCATTACTTCGAATTAACAAGGACTGCGTCAGGGAATACGACACATGATAGGGAATAGATCTGTGCATATTGTGTTACTATAACTATAACTCCCAAGCTGGCACACTCCCACAATAGTAAAAAAATAATTGAATAAATTTCTGAGCCTTGTTTCTAGAGTTGTGTGTGGATTAACTGGATCAAATGTAGTCTACTTTGTGTCTGTCCACTCAATGTTTGTTAAAGAAACATTTGTAAAAATGTGTTTTGGCGTGTCTTCTTTTCACTTAACATAACCCTATCTAGACCGGCCATTGTGCAAATACTCCATAATCACTACTACCATCTCTAATACTTTGTGTGTCTGTGCTTTAGTTTAGGACTAAAAAAGCCAGGACTGACGCAGAGAAAACTTCAAACAACATAAGTCAGCAGTAATATATGATCTGCTCTCTTTTTTCAGAAGTGGAAAATGAAAATTCCAAAAAGCAGTGGAGCTGCTAGGCCATTGCGTGTTAATGAATGTTAATAGCTCCTCTGCAGACTTTTAATTAAACTGATGAATGGCCTATATGATATAGTAGTTTAGGTGGAGATGCACTACAGTCTTTCATGGACTTCTAGATTCGTCAGAAAGTCTTGGCCACTGGTGAAGTGTGCGTTCTTTGTTTTGTGAAGCGCTCTGAGTATATGTAGTGAACAGATAACAAACACCCTCAGCTATATTCAAACAGTGGCTTAGTGGTAGAGCCGTCGTCCTTCAACAGGAAGGTTGGCGGTTCAATTCCCGCTTTACCTACAGTTCATATGTCGTATCCTTGGGCAAGGGTTAGGGTTAGGACACTAGACACTTAACCCATTTTGCCTCCAGTAGTGTTCCAGCTTTAACACTGGTGAATAGAAGCTTAATGTAAGTCGCTTTGGATAAAAGCCTCAGCTAAATGAATAAATGTAAATGTATATCATTCATACAGCAGAGTAACCACAGAGACAGCACAGTGTTAGATCATAAAGGCCCATAAAGTTTCAACACTCTCTTCACTGTTTTCATGTATTTATGATAATTTTTGATGGGTGTAGGCATTTCTACGGTGGCCGAGACAGCTCAACACGCTGCAAATGAAGAAAGCACCAGCAAATAAAGAAAACATCTTCATCAGTTTGACAACACGCGCGCTGCAAAAGTTCACAACACATACAAATACAAAAACGCGCTGCAAATCCTCACAACACATAAAACGCGTTGCAAATTCAAAAACGCGCTGCAAATCCTCACAACACATGCAAATACAAAAACGCGCTGCAAATCCTCACAACACATACAAATACAAAAACGCGTTGCAAATTCAAAAACGCGCTGCAAATCCTCACAACACATGCAAATACAAAAACGCGTTGCAAATTCAAAAACGCGCTGCAAATCCTCACAACACATACAAATACCAAAACGCGCTGCAAATCCTCACAACACATACAAATACAAAAACGCGTTGCAAATACAAAAACGTGCTGTAAATAACACAGACCACAACGGAAATGTTTTAAGGGGACTCCTTTGAGTGACAAACAATATATTTAGGCCAACAATATCCAAACGACTAAGCAATTATACGATCATGATCTAAAAGTTAAAAAAAAAACTCATCTTTCAGGTCAGTGACAACAACACTGACAACAACGCGACAGTAGACCAAACAATAAGCAGGTCCTATTAGGGGTTCGTCACTCAAAGGAGTCCCCTTAAAACATTTCCGTTGTGGTCTGTGTAATTTGCAGCGCGTTTTTGAATTTGCAACGCGTTTTTGTATTTGTATGTGTTGTGAGGATTTGCAGCGCGTTTTTGTATTTGTATGTGTTGTGAGGATTTGCAGCGCGTTTTGGTATTTGTATGTGTTGTGAGGATTTGCAGCGCGTTTTGGTATTTGTATGTGTTGTGAGGATTTGCAGCGCCTTTTTGAATTTGCAGCGCGTTTTTGTATTTGTATGTGTTGTGAACTTTTGCAGCGCGTGTGTTGTCAAACTGATGAAGATGTTTTCTTTATTTGCTGGTGCTTTCTTCATTTGCAGCGTGTTGAGCTGTCTCGGCCACCGTACATTTCTTTGTGCTCGTCAATCCTTGAATGGAAGAATAAATTATTCTGTCTGTAACTTCTCTGTTGCTGTTTGCATGTGCCATGTTGATCATGACTTTGAGAATGGGTGCTGCTAACTGATATACTTTCATTTGAATACACTAATGTGTAAATGTAGGACAAAAGGAAACATGGGGGAGCAGCTGATTGACAGGTTCTCAAGACAAACTGGAACTTGTATTTAATACATGCTATTAATGCAATGCACATTTCTTATATTTGTCTGAGTCCCCAACTATTTTACCCAAGGGTTTTTTAACTGTGCTACATTTAAGCAACAGGCCACTATTCTACAAACAGTAGTGAGATCAAAGCTGGCCTTAGCTGTAATTCCAGGTGAGCTTTGATAGCCACTCTGGTAAATTTGCTGATGCAGGAGCCCAAGGCAAAGCAGATTATGATGTTGAAAGTAAATTTTGCTGCTGGAGCAGAGATGACAGAAGACATCTCTAAGAGATAAGTGGAAAGTGGAGAACTGTGTCCTGAGATAAATCCTGTGTGTGTTATCAGACTGTACTGCAGTGTGACACTCTCCACAGCCCTCCATAAGCCTCTGCAGTCAGTAATGAGCTAAGCACTCGCACTACACGCTGTTGTAACTTGGAGCAGAGGTTACTCACATAGAACTGACGTGTGAAAGAACTGTTTATGTGGATGCCAGTGTAAAAAATTATTAGTCACTAACTACTAGTTACTTTTTATAAAGTTTATAATTTCTGACATTACCTAGTTACTTTTCTTGTTTAAAATTGTCTGGGTTAATCCATAAAGCCGTCATGCCCATATAACTTTTATTTTGACAAGTCCGAATATCTGTGGTAGTTGACACAAACTCCAGGCTCTCAAATGTTTTCTTTAACTCACTTTCCATCTTGTCATAACACTGCTTCAAGCAGTTTGCAAATGTTTTTCTGTCGTTTCTACTTCTACACTCCATCTACAGTTTGTATTTTGAGTAAATGTTTCTGAACGACGGTGACTTGACAGCAGAAATGGGTAACATCTCTCCCACAACATACGCTGCTACAAGCTTGTTTATTTCTGCCTTTGAGGTTACCTAGCAGCGTAATTCAAGCCGAGGTTGCTTACATTGTGTTGATGTCTCGTCCGAGGTGGCCTGTTGTTCTTCTTTAGCAACAAGCTTCATATTTTTGTGTTGACGCTGCAAATGTTTCAAAATGTTGGAGGATGTTGAGGTTGCAGTTGACAGTTGTTTGCTACCCAGGAAGAGCTTGCACTCTACGATCAAACCTTTTTCTTTTTGCACAACATACTTAGAATAGTGTGCATATTTCCACCATCATGTTGTTTTTTTCCCTCCTCGTGCTCAACATGTTGCTTCCTGTTTGCAGCGTAAAGACGTAAGCACGTCGGCACGCATGCTGAGGAAGTTCACGTCCTGCCGTTCTACCCAGGCAATGGCGGTGGCGCTGGTAGTCAACTTAGTACTTTGTTAATAACTGTAATCTAATTACAAGTATTTTCATTATAACATGTTACAGTACTGCATTCCTTAAAAATGTAAACTAATTACTATAACTTAGTAAAGCGTTACACTCAACACTGGTGGATGCCCAGGTACAGTTGTGTTCAACCCTGGCAGAAATTTGTGGGGCCATTTTTCAGGGAATATGAATGATAACACAAAAACATTTATTTTACTCAAAGTTAATGGTTGGGTGAAGCCATTCATTGTAAAACAACTGTTTTTACTCTTTTAAAATCATAATGACAACAGAAACTTCTCAAATGAACCTGATAAAACGTTTGCATACCCCAGTTCTTAATACCATGTAATTCTGCCTTTAACATCAATGACAGCATGAAGTCTTTTGTGGTCGTTGTGGATGAGGCTCTTTATTTTCTCAGATGGTCAAGCTGCCCATTCTTCTTGGCAAAACGCCTCCAATTACTGTAAGTTTTGGGCTGTCTTGCAAAGTGGCTCAATAATATTGAGGTCAGGAGACTGAGATGGCCAGTACAGAACCTTCACTTTATGCTGCTGTAGCCATTGACAGGTCGACTTGGCCATGTGCTTTGGATTGTTGTCATGATTGAACGTCCAAGTACATCCCAAGCACAGCTCCTGGACTGATGAGTGCATATTTTCCTCCAGTATTTTCTGATAACATGTTGCATTCATCTTGCCATCATTTTTGACCAAGTTTTCTGTGCCTTTGTAGCCCACACATCCCCAAAACATCAGCAATCAACCTCCATCTTTCACAGTAGGAATGGTGTACCTTTATTATAGGCCTTGTTGATTCCTCTCCAAATGTAGCGTTAATGGTTGTGGCCAAAAAGTAAAATTTTGGTCTCATGTATTGTATTGTAAGCGGATGCTTTGTGGCATTTGCATAGTAATGGCTTTCTTCTGGCGACTCGACCATGCAGCCCAAGTGCTTCCTTATTTTGCATCTTGAACCAGCTGCACCCTCTTTTTTAGAGAGTTCTGCATTTCAGCTGAAGTTATTTGTGGGTTTTTCTTTGCATTGCGGGCAGTTGTGGATAAGATTTTTGTTGGTCTACCTGACCATGGTTTGGGTGACAGAATTCCTAATTTTGAACACTGCTGATTGGCATTCTCAATTCCTTGGATAACTTGGGTATCTTTTTATATCCCTTTCCTGTTTTATACAGTTTTATAATCTTTTCCCGCAGATTCTTTGACTATTCCTTTGCTTTTCCCATGACTCAGAATACAGAAACATCAGTGCAGCACTGGATGAGAGATGCAAGGGTCTGTCATGAGTCCAGAAACGCACTTAACTTTTATACACACACTGATTACAAGCAAACAGATCACAGGTGATGATGGTTACGTTTAATAGCCATTCAAACCCATTTAGGTAAACTTGTGTGCATGTTTTTAGGACAAAATCACCACTCTTGATTAGGGTAATTTGGGTAGTTTCTGTTGACATTATGTTTGAAAAAGAGTAAACACAATTGTTTGACAATAAATGGCTTAACTCCACTATGAGTGAAAAAAATGTTTTGCGTTATCATTTATATTTTCTATAAAAAAAAATCACAAATTCTGCCAGGGTATGTAAACTTATAAGCACAACTGTAACACACAATTTGCAATGAAGAACTGCTTATACCAGCTTTACACAACTTACCATAAGAGAAAAGCTCCCCCCCCCAATACAAACTTCAAAGTCAACATATCTTAAACACATTTGGCCATATCTTCCCAATAAAAAACGCAGGTATCTGGCGGAGAAGGAAGCTCATTGAGGGGCATATCTAATAAACTATTTCAGATTTTCAGGGAGAAGACGGTGGTACAAATAGGCTGGACTTTAGTCTGCGCAGCTATGAAGAGGCTGGACTTCAGCCACCGCAAGTATCGATTAAGAGGCACAATTTATGTTTGATGTGTGTTTTGCTTTTAACCAATCACAGGGATTTCCTCCAGTACAGCGCTGATTATTATTAATATTACCTTTATTATTTATTTTTTTGTCATTGGCCTGTGTTATAATGCATAACTATTCTATTTTATTGTTTAATTTATTGTTAAGCCCTTCATTTTTAATATGGAATGAGCAAACTATTAGAAAAAAATTTCAGACAAGTCTTTTACCCTTTTTACTATAAACAAAATTCTTTACATCCAAATAAAAATAGATTTTATCATTATTTTGACAGAATTGTCAGGTTTTATGTGTGATCATTTTAATTGTGCAAATCTGCAACAAAACCTACATCTATATGTCCGGATATGCTCTGTATTAACACAAGAGACAAAAGTGGAGTGTTTTATACAAACTGCTGTGTTTCAGACTATTTTAATTTGGTAGTGGACTAAAGACAACAACACACTGGGATTTTTCTTTTACTTACGTCTTGTAAAGTCGTCCACATTGTTTCACGCAGCAGTTAATTGGTATCAATCACATAAACACTGTGGTGTAATATTTCTGTGTGAAGGGTATGTTTTTGTGTGCTTAGGTTATTATTCACTCCTGAGGGGTTTATGTTACTTATCTTAGGATTTATAGTTATGCATGGATGAGAATATGTTATGATAACACAGCTAGGACCATGGGAAGGCAAAAGAGAAAACATGATCTCAAAAATGTATGGCTTAAATCATGATAAAGTGGTTGTGCAAACACACACAGGGAAAATTTACTGGACAGGACAGAGAGTTTTTGTCTGAAGAAACCAGGTTTCAAAGGAAGAAGATGCCGATAACGAAATAAGACATAAACTCGTGTGAAAAATGTATAAAAGCTTGGGTCTAATGTGTAATCTTCAGTAGAGCTGGTGTGTCTACTCAGGTCGTTATTGTGTTGGTTGTGAACAATAAAGACTCTATGGTATTGAAATGGTGGTGCGTTCATGACTTATTCCATTCGATAGTGCCAAAGACTGAGAGGTCAGTTTTGGACACTACATTTGGCGAGCCAGCCAGGAGGGGAACTGAGAAAGAGTGGTTCTTTTTCTGTTTGACCACCCAGAGGAAGCATCCCAGCCGCAGAGACCAGTGAGGGTGAGCAGTCTTTTTTTATTATTCGTTATGGTCAGATGTTGGGGTGCAGCTTAGGGGGGTAACAGATAGGAAGAAATCGCTTAAAAAACTCTCCTCAAAAGAACCTAGATTAGTGGCAAAGAAGTAAAAGGCTTAAAGAGCCATAAAAGCATCAAGGGTTGAGAACCATATTAGGGCTAATAAAAAGGCAAGTGTGTGGAAACAGAGACGAGAGACACACTGGTGCAGTTTAAAGAAAAGGGTTAGAATCACCGCAAACCGGTAGCGCTTCAATTATTCTATTAGAGAGACATTTCTAGCACTTGTGAGCAGTTAAATGCCGAGAGAAAAAGTAGGAAAAGCTAGTATTGTATCCCGCAATATGACAAAGATGGGAATAATTGTTAAAGGAAAAAGAATATTAGTATGAATAATTAAGAGAAGGTAAAAGGAAGTCTCTTTCCTTCAAGATCGTAGGGAAAAATACAAAAAATATTGAATCTGGAGATGTTATGACTCCATTAGACGTGATTATTAGACAGAAATCCAGTCAAAAAAAACAGATCAGAAATTATATTCAAAAGTGGCATAAAAGAACTTATGGGGCTTTACATTGGCCTATTATTTTATTTGCAGCTTTGACCCAATGTGCTGCAGTGAAGTAGATAAAAATATAAAATTTTACAAGGCTAAAGATCTGAGTTGTAAACAGGAGAAAAAACGCATTAAAAGAAAATGAAATATAGGGATGATTTAGAGAGTTAAAAGTTAAAAGAAATTTAAGCTAGATGAGTCACATTTGTTTTAATACATTTGTAGAAGGTAAAGGTTTTGTTGTGTGTTGTTGTTTATTGAAAAGAATAGTTAGTTGTGTGACAGACTTAGTTGTTGGACAGTTTAACAAGGAACTGTGAGAAGTTTGGAATAAATTACTTTATGGGCTTAAATTAGTCAAATACTAATTTAATTAGTTAGTTAAAGACATAGGGAAGAGATTATGTAGTTTCAGTGCAAAATTTAAGTTATTCTCTGACCACACTTACGTATCAACATCCCGGTCCTGGGACGTGGACAGTTTCCACAGAGCATTTTAGCGTGCGCCTCCATCAGTGCAAACTCCTAAGTCATGCAAACCCCAAAATCTATACATCAAATTAAAGCTTAAAGTCTCATCTTTCAGACTATATAAACCATTTTAAGACATTAAAACCACATATTTGACACCAAAGCCCGTTTTACAGACAAGCACAAAGATGGAGATTGGATTTGGTCTTACCTTTGACGGGTCTATTGGACTCAAACCGCTACAAAATCCCACAAACTGGGTCTCATTCTGCTCATTAAGGTCCAGGGAATAATATCCAGTAAAATAATTAGGTCCAAAAGATATGTTAAAGCCTCCAAGGCACAAAAACTGCCGAAAAGTATTCCCAACTTGAAGTCAGCTGCAACACTTTATGTCGTTTCTTTTGTAAATAAAAAACATCATTCCTTTTCTACCGCCCAAAAAAGCTAATCACATGCTAGCAGGAAGTGTTAGAAGAGGAGAGGAGAGAGAGGCAGCTGCGTCAACACGCACTTGCATCTTTTGAGTTTTTTATGAGTAAAAACTATACTCTTTTTATATTTTACATATTATAAGTAATAAATATCATCTGTTTTAGTTGTTTTATGCATTTTAGACAGGCAGTTGAAGAAAAAAATAATAATGAGAAGTAGAGAGAGCCAGCCGGAGCAGGGGCAGGAGGGGGATGGGATTTGACACCTCTCTGTTCTCTCCTTTTCTCCTTTCTAATGCTGTTGGACCCTTGAAAACACTAAATTGCAGTGCTATGACCAATGTATATAGTTTGCAGTGTGTTTTTATTTGTGGATATTATTCAAAAATATATATTTTGTCCCAAAACACTAATTTTGACTATTTTCATATGTAAACATGCCATGGAATATTAATTTTATAACTAATATAGTTACACTGTGTGTAAATTCAGATTCCTCTAGGTATAAGCTTTCAGAAGAGCCCTCATTGAAGTCTGTGGGTTGAAGCATTCAGAACTTATTGCACTTTTTCCAAATGTGTTAGTTTGATAAAATGAATAAATCATTTTAGTGGAATAAAGCACCTAGATTAACCAGATTAACAGATATTCTTTTCAAATTTGAAATGTGAGTAGTCATCCAGTAATTCTTTTGGCCCACAGTGTGTTTTAGTCCTCAACTACCTGCTGAAGCTTCAGACACTTTTATTTTCACTAAATTTTTTAGGCGAGCACACAAAAAGTAATTTTTTTTGTGTGTTCCAAAGTGTATAAAATTTTATCAGTAATACTTAGACAGATTCTGACTGCTCTGAGTGAAACTAGAGATTGTTACCTTTAGAAAGAGCCCACACTTGTAATTAAATACCAGGGGGTTCAATAACAGCAATCATTTTAATTTGGAGAGGTCCCATTACACAAAATACAGCAAAAATGACCCAAAAGTATCAACTGGATTTATTAAGGGAATTAGGTAGAGTCAATAGTCCATCCATCCATCCTCTACCGCTTATCCGGGGCCGGGTCGCGGGGGCAGCAGTCTAAGCAGAGAAGCCCAGAGTTCCCTCTCTCCAAACACTTCCTCCAGCTCTTCCGGGGGGGATACCGAGGTGTTCCCAGGCCAGCCGAGAGACATAGTCCCTCCAGCGTGTCCTAGGTCTTCCCAGAGGTCTCCTCCCAGTGGGACATGCCCGGAACACCTCCCTAGGGAGGCGTCCGGGAGGCATCCGAAACAGATGCCCGAGCCACCTCAGCTGGCTCCTCTCGATGTGAAGGAGCAGCGGCTCTACTTTGAGCTCCTCCCGAGTGACCGAGCTCCTCACCCTATCTTTAAGGGTGCGCCCCGCCACTCTGCGGAGAAAGCTCATTTCGGCCGCCTGCATCCGGGATCTTGTTCTTTCATGACCCAAACTTCATGACCCAAACTTCATGACCATAGGTGAGATTAGGAACGACTGGTAAATCGAGAGCTTTGCCTTACAGCTCAGCTCCTTCTTCACCACGACAGACCGGTACATCGACCGCATTACTGCAGAAGCAGCACCGATCTGTCTGTCAATCTCACGCTCCTTCCTTCCCTCACTCGTGAACAAGACCCCGAGATACTTAAACTCCTCCACTTGAGGCAGGAGCTCTCACCAACCTGGAGGGGGCAAGCCACCCTTTTCCGACTGAGAACCATGGTTTCAGACTCTGAGGTGCTGATCCTCATCCCAGCCGCTTCACACTCGGCTGCAAACCGCCCCAGTGAACATTGAAGGTCCTGGCTTGATGGAGCCAACAGGACAACATCATCTGCAAAAAGCAGAGATGAGATCCTGTGGTCCCCAAATCAGACTCCCTCCGGCCCCTGGCTGCGCCTAGAAATCCTGTCCATAAAGATAATGAACAGGACCGGTGAAAAAGGGCAGCCCTGCCGGAGTCCAACATTCACCGGGAACAGGTCTAACTTACTGCCGGCAATGTGAACCAAGCTCCTGCTCTGGTCGTACAGGGACCAGATAGCCCTTAGCAAAGGGCCCCGGACCCCATACTTCCAGAGCACCCCCCACAGGGCACCATGAGGGACACAGTCGAATGCCTTCTCCAGATCCACAAAGCACATGTGGACTGGTTGGGCAAACTCCCATAAACCCCTCCTGGATCTGAGGTTCGGCCACATTCTCCTCTCCAGCACCCTGGCATAGACTTTCCCGGGCAGGCTGAGGAGTATGATCCCTCGGTAGTTGGAACACACCCTCCGGTCCCCCTTCTTAAAAAGAGGGACCACCACCCCGGTCTGCCAGTCCAGAGGTACTGTCCCCAAACACCACGCGATGTTGCAGAGGCGTGTCAGCCAAGACAGCCCCACAACATCCAGAGACTTGAGGTACTCAGGTCGTATCTCATCCACCCCCGGAGCCTTGCCACCGAGGAGCTTCCCAACTACCTCAGTGACTTCAGCCTGAGTGACGGACGAGTCCACCTCTGAGCCCTCGGCCTTTGCTTCCTCAGTGGAAGACGTGTCGATGGGGTTGAGGAGATCCTCGAAGTATTCCTTCCACCGTCCAACAATATCCCCAGTTGAGGTCAGCAGATTCCCACCTCCACTGTAAACAGTGTTGGCAGGGCCATTTTAAAGTGTGTATTAATTTTTATTGTGTGGAATGTCACCTTCACGTTGTTCATTACAGGCTCCAGAGTGATAACGATATAAAAGACTTCTTTCTTCATAACCCTTACAGTTGGCTGTGTAATGAAATGAATTACTCTGTTTTCAGGTCAAGAAGCGAATAATATGTGTTTGGTATTTAAAGAATCCAAAAAATATTTCCTATGTCTTTATGCTACAACGCAAAAGCAATATGGATTTTAAATGTGTTTAATTCCTTTATTTGGTGGAATAAAGCGAGGTTTATTTCCGAACTCCAACATTTTAGTAAACTCCCCTTTTGAACACGTGTGTAAACACGCCCTCCTCGCATCGATTACTAAAGGCCCTGCAGCCCGGAAATTGCTCTCTTGTTTTTTACCTCTTCTCTTGTTTTTGCTTTCTTGTTTTTACGCTTTGGTTTTACGCTCTTGTACTCTCTTCTTACCGCTTATTTGTCCTAGCTTACGCTCTTGCGACAACTCGTAAATCTTTACCTTTACTTATTTTACTTTCGTAACTTTAAATTTTTCTAGCCCGAGGCACACACCGTGCAAAGATGAATTTTTCATCTTTTTAAAGACTGAACGCATTGATTTTGTTTTGAAACTTTCCTGTTGAACTACGTAACCCACGCGACGGAAGTGGAAGTTTTGTAGTTCCTTATGCTAAAAGACAACTTAGCCCTCATTAATCCAGGAAAGACAATTTTTAAGCCTCTTCAGCGAACCCTTTTTGTCAAAGACGTTAACCTCTACTGCTGGTAAAGGCCTTCCACCCAAGGACAATCACAGAACGCCACTTCTTCTGCTAAAGTGCCACCTTAAGCCAACTAAACAAGTGTACACGTGACACCACAGTCAGTTGTGTACCCGTGCTGAGAGCTCCGTAGCAGAACTTCGGATCTATTCCGCCCGGACAGCTGGTTTACTGGACATCACACCAGAGTGAGTTGAACACGCGACACTAAAAGTTTGGCGTTATAAAGAACCTGTGTATTGTCTTACAGTAGGCCCAGCAAAAACCTTTTCCCATACGATCTTCAAATAGCCGTCAATAGTCCTTTCATTAAGTTGTCTAACCTCCCCCTTTACCCTCCTTAACAACTCCAAGGAAATCGCATAAAATAATGGTTAAACCTACTTTACCCCACCAAAGGTTCTAACAAGTAAACCCTTGTTCCATGTCAATCATTGTTTGTGTTAATTACCCTCATCATTTGTCCCTAATTATTCCTTTGTGTCATTTCCCCTGTCATTATTCATTATTAAACTTGTATAATCTTTAATAAAACCCCCAA
>JALDNG010000191.1:955000-970000 GCA_024349245.1 Neodontobutis hainanensis
CAAACACAGACCAATGACATTCAGGTCTAGGCTGGAGTCTTTAGTGATGAATTAATGTGTAAACCCTGGTGAGGTGTTTCAGGGAGACCCTTTAGGAGAAAAGGTTTCATTAGGAACAGCCTGGGGCTTTTTTATATGAACAAAAGGACTCTAAAGAGAAAAAGGGAAAATGCAACATAGGGACCTGTGTACTTGTGTACTCTCCTGAAGTTCATACCGTCTGTTATCAGAGTGGTTTTTTTTAAAATTGTGCAACTTCTGACATAGTTTTTATTGTTTTATTATCACAATGTCCAGAACATTTTTTAGCTGTTATAAAACACACTGACTCCTCCTATTGCTGAGGTTAAGCTCTGACAACTTCAGATATAAAACAAAGTTGTACCTGCATTACTATTTAATTAATACAATTAAATAATCTAAATAGCTTATTCATTTAACAGAGAATTTCTTGACTTCATTATACAGTATATTCCCTAACTTGTATGTACTCTACAGACATATTTAAGGGCTCACACACAATATATATCTACAAGATAGATAGACAAAGCAAAACGCTAAACCTCATTTAAATGACTTAACTGTGTCCAAACTCTGAACAAACACCTTACAGATTTTTGCATATTAAGAATCACAGTCCCTTACACTGTTCCTCTGCGTATGTAGGAAAGAGAGCCTAAATTCCCCACGGTGGTGCCAGCGCGTGACTTTGACCCAGCACGAGATGCTGCCAGGATCGACACTGCCATTAAAACTAAAGGTGAGAGACCCCTGACTCATCCTACTTCCACATGTTTGTTTCTGATAAGTGACTGTGAAAATCCTGTTACAAATCTAGATCCCTGAATGTCAGCTTTTAATAAACCTAGGCTACAACAATCAACTTTAAAATGACAAAATAAAATTTAGGACTGAGTTACTTTTGATTTTCTGGACACATTCTGGTGATCAACAACAAACAAACTTTATCAGCAAGAGTTAAGTAGATAGCTACTGCACATAGCTCAGTTTGTATAAGCTATTGATTTTATCTTTCAGTTTCAAATTTTGTCACTAAATTGTGTTAGTTGTAGTGTTGTTTTTAATTCATTATGCCCATCTATTTTGTTTTTTGGACTTGAGTTTGAAATTTTATGTTTTCAGCATATTTTTTATTAAAAAAGCATTTCTGGATAGTGTTACAAAAATAAACTATTTGTCTAAAACAGTACATTTCTTACCTCTTGTCCTATAAGCAAGTAAGTAAAAACTGCAAAATATGCTTTTAAAAGTATCTGATTAATTTGTGATTAATAAGTTGTGATTAATTAAGTTAACTATGGACCATTATGAGATTAATTGCGTGTAAATATTTTTATAGTTTGACAGCCTTAGTTTTTAAGCTAGTTTATAATGCTGTTCTATTTTTAAACATTTTTTAAACTAAGACTTAGTGAATTTACAAATAATAGTTTAAAGTGCAATAAATTGAACATGAGGTATAATAAAATTTCTAATGGTTTAAAGACTGTAAAAATGTTTGAATTGAGCTGAATATCCACCTCTGCTTAATGATCACATCAAGTACAGATCCGTCCTGACATCTCGGACCACTAGAGCTATAACTGTGACTGTCTTACAAGGGCAGTATTCAATAGTCCACCCTCTACAGTAAGCCCCAAGCTTTGCTACTTTTAAAAAAAAAATTAAAGAGTGGCTCATATCTACTTAAAATTGTGCTCATAAGTAATATAATACTATAAAAAACTATATATTACAAAATACATTTCTAGATAAACAATAATGCAGTCTTAACTCATTAATATATTTCTTCATATACTTGTTTACATGGGACAATATACAATATAATATAGCACTTTACTAGATTATGTGCTATACACTATGACACTTTAGGGCTATGTGCAGTACACTGCAACAATTAGATTATTTATTAACATATATATTTTATGATGTTTTGTAAAAAAAAAAAATATATATATATATATATATATATATATATATATATATAATAGTGAACAATTTTATAAAACACTTCACTGCTCTCCTTTGATTGAATTTAAATTGCAGTCTGTGTAATGAACCCTGCCTGATTTGAAACCACTGCGGCATTTTGGCTGCATTCTAAAAGTCTTTCAGTGAGTCAACTAGTTAGTGGTTGGATGAAGCTATTTAATCATTCTTTCATTCATTCATCAAACAATTGTGTTTACTCTTTTTAAATCATAATGACAACAGACACTAATCCAAATAATGCTGATAAAAAAGTTTACATACCCTGATGATTTTTGCCTGATAACATGCATGCAAGTTGACATAAACAGGTTTGAATGGTTAATAAAGGTTACGTTCCTCACCTGCGATCTGTTTGCCTGTAATCAGTGTGTATGTAAAAGGTCAGTGAGATTTTGGGCTCCTGACAGACCCTTGCATCTCTTATCCAGTGCTGCATTAATGTTACTGTATTCATAGTTAATGAAAAAGCAAAGGAAGGAAGGAAAGGATCTGCGGTAAAAGGTAATTGAACTGTATAAAACAGGACAGGGATACTAAAAGATATCCAAGGAACTGAGAATGCAAATCAGCAGTGTTCAAAATTAGGGATTCTGTTTAAACCAATCCAAGGTCATGTAGACCAACCAAACAGTCAGCCACAACGGCCAGGAAAATTGTTCGGGATGTAAAGAAAAACCCACAAATAACTTCAGCTGAAATTCAGGACTCTCTGCAAATAGAGGTGTGGCTATTTCAAGATGCGCAATAAAGAGGCATTAGAAGAAAAATGGGTTGCATGGTAGAGTCACCAGAAGAAAGCCATTACTTTGCAAATGCCACATGGCATCCCACTTACAATACTTCTGGTAAGTCATTTGGAGTGATGAGACCAAAATTTTACTTTTTGTCACAACCATGAATGTTATATTTGGAGAGGAGTCAACAAGGTCTATAATGAAAGGTACACCATTCCAACTGTGAAACATGGAGGTTGATCGCTGATGTTTTGGGGATGTGTGATCTACAAAGACAATAGAAAAAATTAATGCAGCATGTTATTAGAAAATACTGGAGGAAAAACTGCACTCATCAGCCCAAAAGCTGCGCATGGAACGTACCTGGACGTTCCAACATGACAACAATTCAAAGCACAAGGCCAAGTCGACCTGTCATTGGCTACAGCAGCATAAAGTGAAGGTTCTGGACTGGTCTCAGTCTCTTGACCTCAGTATCATTGAGCCACTCTGGGGAGATCTCAAACGTGCAGTTCATGCAAGACAGCCCAAGTATTTACTGGAACTGGAGTTTTTGTCAAGAAAAATGGGCAGCTTTACCATCTGAGAAAATAAAGAGCCTCATCCACAACTACCACAAAAGACTTCAAGCTGTCATTGATGTTAAAGGTGGCAATACACAGTATTAAGACCTAGGGTATGTTTGGCCCTTTGACCAGGGACATTTGGGTAGTTTCTGTTGTCATTATGATTTTAAAAGAGTAAAGACAGTTGTTTCACAAAAATGGCTTCACCCAACCAGTAACTATGAGTAAAAAGAAGGTTTTAGTGTTATCATTCATATTGGCAAAACGATTGCAAATTCTGCCAGGGTATGTAAACATATGATCAAATCATGTTTATGTTCATTAATGTGTACTGTCCCTGATTTAAATAAATACAGAATAAATATAATTGTACTTTGAAGGAGTGGATGAACAGACGGTCATTGACATTCTGACCAGACGCAGCTGGGAGCAGCGCAAAGAGATTGCCTTTGAATATGAACGATACGCCAAGAAGGTATCAACAGACTTTGTTTATTTTATTTTTTTTTATTAATCGTTCTAGCAGTAGATAATCAGCTGTGTCTATGTGTGCGTTGTAGGATCTGGCCATTGCCCTGAAGGGGGCATTGTCTGGCTCTCTGGAGGCACTGATGTTGGGTCTCCTGAAGAGCACTGCTGAATACGACGCCACTGAGCTCAAAGCCTCCATGAAGGTTTACTCCTTGATCTTCTCTAAATTCTACTAAAAACTACTGGCATTTACACTCACCAGCCTCTTTATCGCCTGATCACCTTCTCATCAATACAAGACTACTCAAGCTTTAAAGCTGTACGTCTGTTCAAATCAATCTGCTTAATTTCAAACCCAGCATTATAAAATACTTGTACTGACTTTGAATTTGGCAGTTATTGGTGCCAGATAAACTACCTTGAATAGTTTCTGATATTCTTTCTACTATAACCATTTCTAGAGGAATAGCAATAGTCTTAAAACACAGAATTCTAGTTAAAATGTGGATGCCTGTGGAATGGCCAGACTGGTTTGAAATGATAGAAAGCATCAATAACAGACACAAGTATCTCTAACAATGTGATTGCCTTAATGTGATGTACACAACATTTCTTCATTATTTTGTACAATTTAAACTGGAGCAGGTTGTTTGAGTTGCTTTTATGTGATTTGATGAACAGCAGGTGGCTAGCAGGCTACAGTGTGTACTGTACATGTGCTGGCTCTTTAGTTTGAATGTGCCTGGGCAGACTGGTGTGTGTTTGTGTTCAGGGTCTGGGAACAGACGAGGAGGCCCTCATTGAGATTGTCTGCTCCAGAAGCACTGAAGAAATGCTGACAATCAAGAAAGTCTACAGAGATAGTATGTGTTCAGCTAAACTAAGCAGAATTGTTTTATCTGTGTATCCATTTGGGAAATCTACTAAAATAAATCCAAATGCCCACATTTTCTAAAGCAGTGTTTCTGTGATGAAGCTGCATTCCAAAAAGGAAAGCGTCAGGGGGAAATGCTGTGTGTTTTTCTTGAAACAATGCCCACATACGCCGCCCCTGTTTCTTTTCTCAACACCTATTGGCTGAAGAAACAGGAAGTTGGGCCAAAGTGGATCAGGCATGAGGTAAACTGGCCTAAGACCAAAAACTTGTAACTCTAAGGGAGCATTTGCAGATTTCATTGTCTGTTTATTGAACATTTATACAGACTGGCTGATTTAAAAATTTGGACTCCCTCTATTCTGTTTGTGCTCAATACAAAGGCAGGAGAACACAAGTCACCAAAAGAAAACTGTTGCTATGCAAAATCTAAATATTGAAATTATTCAATCATTATCCTCATAGGTTTTTATTAACTAACTACTTATAGGGTTATGGTTAGTCTTTGCTCGACTTCACTTTGAGAAACTAACCCTATTATCCAGGTTAGAGTGCCAAGGAATGTTCCTCGACCGCTGTCACCAGATAGAGCAGTGGACAGATGCAGTGGAGTCTTGTGTTTCAGAAAATGCAAGACAAGACTTCAGAAATCCCGATTTACTCCCTCTCTACAGACTCTACCGGACCTCTGTGCTCCAGAGAAACATTTCCCTCTTGCCACATTCTGAGCTGCTGTCTGTGGTCTTGCTGCTCTGATGAGGGAGGCTACCGCTGCACTAATCCTTCCAGTAGGTCTCCAGTACGGAGCAGCTGCTCCAGAGACCCTGGGTGCATTTCATGGCCACAGTTTATCTAGCTCTCAGTTTTCTTCAGCGGTTGCATGCCTGATCTGCTGTGGCCCAACTTCCTATTACTTCAGCCAATGGGCATTAAGCCCACCCCCCATAAAAAAAGTGTCAGGATGACACAGAAACAATAATGATAATCAGACTCAGAGTGAACAGGCTCAGAGTGAACAGGCTCAGTCTGTTCACACTGAGCCTGTTCACTCTGAATATGTTCACTCTGAGTCTGTGTCTCACTCTGAACAGGCTCAGAGTGAACAGACTCAGAGTGAACAGTCTCAGTGTGAACAGGCTCAGATTAAACAAACTCAGAGTGAACAGACTCAGAGTAAACAGAATCAGAGTGAACAGGCTCAGAGTGAACAGACTCAGAGTGAACAGTCTCAGTGTGAACAGGCTCAGAGTGAACAGACTCAGAGTGAACAGACTCAGAGTGAACAGTCTCAGTGTGAACAGGCTCAGGGTGAACAGACTCAGAGTGAACAGGCTCAGAGTAAACAGACTCAGAGTGAACAGGCTCAGAGTAAACAGACTCAGAGTGAACAGACTCAGAGTGAACAGACTCAGAGTGAACAGACTCAGAGTAAACAGACTCAGGGTGAACAGACTCAGGGTGAACAGACTCAGAGTAAACAGACTCAGGGTGAACAGACTCAGAGTGAACAGACTCAGAGTGAACAGACTCAGAGTGAACAGACTCAGAGTAAACAGACTCAGAGTAAACAGACTCAGGGTGAACAGACTCAGGGTGAACAGACTCAGAGTGAACAGACTCAGGGTGAACAGACTCAGAGTAAACAGACTCAGAGTAAACAGACTCAGAGTAAACAGACTCAGGGTGAACAGACTCAGAGTAAACAGACTCAGAGTGAACAGGCTCAGAGTAAACAGACTCAGAGTGAACAGGCTCAGAGTAAACAAACTCAGGGTGAACAGACTCAGAGTAAACAGACTCAGAGTGAACAGGCTCAGAGTGAACAGGCTCAGAGTAAACAGACTCAGGGTGAACAGACTCAGAGTAAACAGACTCAGGGTGAACAGGCTAAATGTGTCCAGTATTTGCAACTCACATACATTTAGAGAAGACCACCCTGTTTTAGTGCTGCTGTTTTCTGTGCAGTGTTTAAAAAGGAGGTGGAAAAAGACGTGGCTGGAGACACTTCAGGGAACTTTGCCAAACTGCTTTTGGCTCTAGTTCAGGTATGACCAGGAGACATCACAACACTGGTATATTTAGCACATTACTTCTAAGTTTTCTAAGCTGAACAATATTATATCAGTATTGGCATTCGACCTGTGTATGATTGTTCAACAGACAAAGAGAGATGACCCCTCTAATGTGGTGGACTATGAGAAGATCGATGAGGACGCACGGGTGAGTCAACAACAGACCAAACCTAATTTGATGGACAGGATCTGGGCCAAGATCACTCCAAATGCAAAAAATTATAAAAAAAATAATCAGCCAATGAAACAGTAGAGTGAGAATGATTTTAAGCAGGCCTTGGATGAATGAAACTAATGGCTCCTTCTACCGGGATTAGATGGCATGTTCAATGCATTTTTTTCACAAGAGGCAAATATAGTTTTATTTTGAAGAAAAAAATTTATAAACTTGTTTTGACCCTTGTATTACATATTGTCCAACTGTAAGTAGCTATACTGTATATGTTAAGCAAAGAAAACTCAGCAGCTTTCTAAATATGGATCACAAAGCACAGCTGGTTAAAATAAATTGTGTTGAAGTTTTAAGTTTTGGAAAATGATAAAAAAAGTGAATATAATATTTACATCTATAACATTTCATGCAGGCTCTGTATGAGGCTGGTGTGAAGAGGAAGGGCACTGACGTGGTCACATGGATCAACATCATGTCCCAGAGGAGCGTGCCTCACCTGCAGAAAGGTGCGCTGCAAACTCATCTGTTAGACTAACGCTAAGACTGTGTACATCTTTGGAGTATGTCCTCAGTCATGTGATAGTCATGTGAGACTGCTCTCTGGGGAGCGGGAAGTCTGGGCATCTCTTCTTAGACAGCTGCCACCACAATCCGGCCCCGGATAAGTGGTAGAAGATGGATGGATAAATAGTATTTATGCAAATGTATTGAATTGATACTCAGGATAAACAAATATGTATATACATTTTTGTGGCCTACATTAAAGTACAGTGAACAGCTCAAAACTGACACTGAACTACAATTAGGTCAGGGTCTGAGGCACAGAATTATATAATTATATTACAGTTTACAAATGTGAGAATTAATATTTTTGTACCAAAACAATGGGGCTGCTATTTCACATTTATTTTAGTTTTCTGAGTCTGAGCGATTGATGTTTGTTTTGTTGATAGGAAGCTGTTAGTTGTGTTTGTGTTTGTGTGCATCAGTGTTCGAGAGGTACAAGAGCTACAGCCCATACAACATTAAGGAAAGCATCAGGAAGGAGGTGAAGGGTGACCTGGAAAAGTCCTTTCTCACTCTGGGTATGTCAGCCAATCACAGCTCATCAAACCTACCCAGGATGATGATGTCACTCTAATAAACTAATTGTCTGTTTTGTCTCTTTCAGTGGAGTGTTTTGAGAACAGGCAGCTGTACTTTGCCAACAGGCTCAGTGAAGCTATGAAGGTACTTGATGCTGATATTTAATAAAGTCCAGTCTATAATCTCTATCACAGTTCAGTGCTAAGAGCAGAAATTGTTTTAATTAAAATAAGGTCCACTCTAAAATTTAAACTTTCAAGCTGTTAAAATCCAGTTCTCTAAATCAATTTCAGGCAGGTTAAAGTCCATGTTAAACCAAATTAGGCCCATCCAAATGGGGTTATAACCAAGTGTTAAAGAGTGCCACTACGTGTCTTTTTAAATGAAAAGTTGTCAAATTACAAGTAAACACAGGTAAAGGAACTATGGTCCAGGTCTGAACAAAATGTGTTGGGCATTCTAGAAAATTTTAGGTCTATATTAGTAGCACTACTTAGAGCCATGCCTTAAAACACAGCAGTAGCAGCTGTCACTGGTCCTTGTTTCTGTTTCTCTGCAGAGCAAAGGAGCCAAGGAGAAGGTGGTGACCCGGATCATGGTGTCCCGCTGTGAAGTGGACCTGATGAAGATCAGATCAGAGTTTAAGAGACAGTACAAGAAGTCCTTGTACCAGACCATTGCTGTAAGTCACACCACTGCTCTCATGTGGGTTCTGTGTCAGACTTAATCAGGGTCACCAAACCAGAAAAACAACATAAGTACAACAAGACTGAACATTTCTACACCAAATTAATCAAACTGAGCTAAATTTGAAAGAAGTAAAATAAGTATGAGGTATTTGAGTAGTGTTTTATTTCAAAAAATATAGTTAAATTGATAAACACAGATAATGGTTTATGTCAAACATATATTTATTTTATTTTTTATTTTTTTTATGTATATATATGTTAGCAGACCTGAAACGTAAGCACAGAGACCAGTAACATGTGATAACTATAAATAAGCAATACAAACAAAATAAAAGAGTCTATAATTGAACATTAAAATGCTCTTGTCACCTGTACCTGTGACTGTGGTGTGTGTCACATAACTGACATGTACATGTCCTGCAGGAGCACACTAAAGGAGACTACCAGAAGGCCCTGCTCAGTCTGTGTGGAGGAGACGACTGACAGCCCTGCACTTCATTTTCCAGAATGCCACTGGAGCATGCACTCTTTATTTACAGTATTAGCTATAGATACCTTCATCAATCCTCATATTTAATTTTTCTCTGTGCAGCACTCGTTCAATAAAACTTAGAAACTCCATTTCTCCTGAGTTTTTGTCCACCAGAGGGCAGCACAGCCCTATGTCTCACTACAGCACTTCTGCAGTGAAACAGACACTGGATCTGACTGGACCCTGGGCACATGTCCACACCAATTGACTATACCCATTATTCTCTTTCTTTATTAGCGCTGTATCAATTGTTGTCCTGCATCCACTGAACAACACTAAATTTACTCTTACCTCTCTAATCTTACCTTACAGAAAATGCAGAAATAATCCTGCTCACTGAAAATAGCATAAAAAACAAAACATTTACGACAAGTGTTATGTTTTTTAATGTTTTTAAATACATATTAATGTATATACAGTATATTCAATATAGTCCATGTGATTTGGCGGAAGAAATTAAGTTACTTCTAAGCCAGTGTGATTGTAGCATTGAATAAATTCCATTAGTTGGATTACCATTAATTGTCTGATTCTTTGTTGCTACATTTTCAACAGAGATCTGTTTGTTGAGAAAGTAATTGATTTCAAATATTGGTTACTAATAACAACAAACCACAAGAAGGCTGATTCATATCACGACTCAGCACAGTGCTGTGAGGCTAAAGATTGTGTTGTGTTGAATGACTGCTGTGTTTTGTTGTGTTTATTCTTGAAATAAAAAATGCTAATTCTAGTTTCAGCTAAATTCACTAATGAGTAGCTTTCTCAGAAACAGACAGGAGTGTGTGTCTGTGAGCGGCACACTGCACTGTGCCACAGCAGCCAGCCACTTGCACAAAGATGTCAGACACACATTTACTGCACAGCTTAGAATAACTTTGACTGAAAGTATTTTTTTGTATTTTGGCAAAAACGAGTTTAAACTGTAACTAACAGGATATTCACATATGGGGAAAATGCATGGTTAATACACAATAAGAGAATAAGAAAAAGAGAATGAATATAACAAAGAGGATGAAAACTTAAGGACTAAATTAGCCATTCAAAGCATTTAGAGCAGACCAATCATTACCATTAGGTTAGAATGTTCAAGTGCGTCTGGTTTGATGAGTAATGTCACAGACAAGGGACCCAGATACAGACAGATCACTCAAAGACCATCCATGAGGCTGCTCACATTCTTCAAGTTCTGTACGTATCCAGGACGGGAGCAAGATTAATGCAGAAGTTACTTGATAGTTTGTTTTGTTGGCAAGAACCAACAAAATAATGGATTCTTCTTTCATCATTTTTAATTATTATTCCTTTATTATCACTGTGGGGAAATTCTTGTCAGCAAGCACCACCAGGGGGCGCCCAGCATGTTTTTGATGTTGGTGGGTGAAACTGGAATACCTGGAGGAAACCCACCCAAGCACAGGAGAACATGCAAATTCCCTGTCCAGCCCGGGAGTTGAACCCTGGACCTTTTTTTGCAACATGACACCTTCTAGCTAATGTTTTCTTAAATATATATCTGTATTTTTATTTTGAATGTAGTCGGAAAAAAAACAAAAATAAAATAAAAGAAACAACAGCTGATTAGAATCAATGTGTAGCATGGTTCAGTTCACTCTTCAGTGACCATCCCATTTAAAGAGCATTAAAAAAATCCAACAAACAAGAACACAATTTAATAAAATCATCTACACATAGATTAATGTTCAAATATTTATATTATCTTATTTTAATCAAATGTGTAACACATGTGTAGTCTCTCTTACAATAATATATGTGGTTCTGTAAAATGTTCCTGTCGATGTGGAATGAAAACTAAAAAATTGTTGCCAGTGGAGCGCTGAGGCCTGTCAGAGCTGCTCCTGATGAGCTCCACTCCTCTGTGTGGCTCTGCTGACCGCTTCAGACTTATTTGTTTAAATCACAGCTAATCTTTAATCATCACACTGACATCATTGCAGGACTCTGCTTCCAGTCCCATCACACCCCTCTCTTCACACACATCCCCCACCTTCAGACAGCCCACCAAATTACTATGACGGCCACTCCAACATGAACCGAATGTCAGCAGCAGCGGCAGTGAAAGCTCCAGCCTGGACTCATCTGGAGCACGCTCTGACTGCAACACTGAGAGGCCGGAGACAGTGAGCACTTCCAGGGTACAAATGGAACCAAGGCTCACTATTGTCATTGTTAACTTTTACAGCATATTTGCAGAATAGTGTATGTCACTAGGAGAAGAAAACAAACTTGTTGTGTTATCTAAAAATGTTGAACTTAAATAAAATCTAAGAGTAATACATCAGGTTAAGCTACTTAACTAGTCACTCTTAATTTCACTTACAGACCCTTCTTTTACTCAGAGCCTGTCATGATGTTTCTTTTCAATCCTTGCATTAAGCAATCAATTATGAAGAGCACAGCAGGCGGCCTCATGCGCACTCTTCTGTTCTGTTAAAGGAACAATTAGGAACACTGAGGCTCATTAAGGCCCAGTTCAAGTCCTGTGTCTTGGCCTGGAGCAGGTCTGAGCTGGCCTTTGATGAGAGACATGCCCTGGGCCTGTTTCCATCACCCCCCATCCCATTCAAAGAGGAAGGACACTGACAGTGCAACATAACTGCAAATATTCCATGCTGAACAGAATCCATCAGTCTGTATTACACACACAGAAAAAGAACAAGCATTTGTTTGTGAAGACAGTTGAGTCCAAACAGTCTGCAGAAATGACACTCAGAGTTGATTGTCTCCAAAGCCCAATGCTAATGCAGCGTCTGTGCCACTCTCAGAGTCTGATTCATGCCGGCGCTGAGTGCCACATGTATAGAGCTTTTTCTCTGTGCTCTTCTGAATATGCAAAGTTTATTAGGCTGCTCCAGACTTTCATGTCAGGCCTTGGCTCTTGACGAAGATGTTGAAAGAAGGAGCGTCAGGTATGCGCAGTGTTTGCTGCGGGCTGAGCGAGTGGCGTGACGCCTGTGTGGGCTAATTGGGCCTGACAGGCTCCTGATGTCAGCCTTCATTAGGAAGGGGCTGCAGCCTCTTTGGTGCCCCGTCCGGGACTGGAGCGTGCCGCGCACCAGACTTTCATTTCCACTGCTCTGCGGGGTTCAGCTTGTCATTATGACAGCTCCTCTTCACTTGTCTCTTGTTTCTTTTGTGGGAAGTTTTGCAACAATTATCATCAATATTTCATGTGTATCCGCTGCGTCGCCCTGCTGCTGGCGCTAATCCGGCTCAAAGTCTGCTGTGTCCCAGAGATGTCAGTGAGTGATGCCAGAAAGTGACAAACCTTTGTAAAGTGTACTTTTCTCCCATTAACATACACAGATGAAGCTACAGAGGCAAACAGGCAAACAAGTGTATTCTTTTTGGAAGCCTCCACCGTGTTGGCAGTGATGGAAGTACAGCAGCTGTGAAGTGCAGCCTGAGAAAACACTGCATTTACAAGATGTTCTTGTACACATTATTTATTTCACACCTACTTATTTACATTCGAGATGGGAAGCAATCCGCTGAAGTTTACCGAGGGAATGATTGCTCCCACTCTGGTGCTGAGTGACGAGTGGCAAAAGTCAAGAAACTTTCAGGTAAGTAGTGCACTCACAGAGAAGTTTTATTTTAGCAATATTTCACTGTGTGTATTATGACAGATAATGAAGGCACTGTAACATTACAAAAGAACACAGTGCTATGCCAATTAATCTGTCTGCTGCGCCTGCAGCCACGAGCAGAGAAATGAAATATATACTTGCATCTGATTTCACTTTGGAAGACTTTACTTAAGCGCAAGGAAGAGCATCATTAAAATAAGTGAATGACGGAAACAGAAAATGGAAGTGGTGATGCTGCGGGCCACTGCTCAGCACTTCAGAACAAAGTGTCTGTAGACAAGCCAGTTCTGAGGCACAGAGCTGACGACGAGATATTAAATTTAAAGCATATGAAGCTTCATCAGGTTTTCACATAAGGCCCATATAAACACATATACAGTATTTCTACTGATATGTGACCACCACAGAGCTCAGTGTAAGGCTCAGAACATACCCATACAGGCTCTTGGACTGGATATATATGATTTTGCATCAGCTCATCTAAAACCTAAATGGGTTTGTGGGAGAGAACAAACTATAAAGGACAGATTTGGGGTTTTGATTTAAACTTGTAGTTGCTATTGGTTGTCACCTGCCTCTCCACCATCTGACATAGACATCATGTGAAAGTGCCCTCTACAGTTTAGCGAAGATTGGGCACTTTTTGCACTGCCATGTTCTGAATGTGGTTTCATTCAAAGAATTTAAAATAGGTTTGTTTTCATTTTTCTAAACTCCAACCAAATAAACTTTACAAAGGATTGTCTGTCGCTTATCAGCAGATGCAGAGGTTAGCTCCACTTTTAAGCATTGAACAGGTTTTGAAAGTTAGGCAATTACCCTTAAATCTTAAAGGGGCATTGCGTAACTTTCAGAAAAACATAACAGTTACTCACACCAGTGGCCGTTAGGAGAACTACAGTTAGTGTCCTGCTCACTCTCGCTGACGAGCACTCATATGTGTACGATTGGGTAATCGGAGCAACAGACAGCCAGCTACAGCATTTCACAGAGAAGGTAAGAAGAGTTACACTTCTGTAAGTTTATTGTATGACAGACTTTATTAAGAGTAAACTATATTTGACTCTCGAGAACTGACACAGTAGTAAAAGTGAACTCCTGAGACATGGGAGAAATGAGAGCGACTAATGTTTGACAATGGCATGTTTTATAAAGCTTTGTTCAACACAATACAGCAGTTAGAGCTAACACCAACTTTGTATGATATTGCATGTAATGTTTCTCTAAAATAGATAACGTTAGCTGAGCAGCTACATCAACAACTCACGTAGCTTTCACCGAGACCAACAGCTAAATTTAGTAAACTTATATCAGACAGTTGCACTGTTCCTAAACCACCTTGTGTAACACATCAGTGACAAGCTCCACAGTAAAACTTATGTAGAGAAAAGAATATGACTGAGTGAAGGAGTTTAGCTTGTTTCTATGAACCATAACTGTACTAAATTAGTTTTGCATTAGGTTGAGACAACATAAATGTAACCTAGTTGTATCATTTCACCTTATCATTGTTTATTTCACTGAGATAGATTCTAGATTCTTTCCTTCACATATTTATAATAAAAATGTTGCATTGATCCACTGTCTTGTTTTGCTCTCGTTGGTTTATGTGGCCGAGTCATGTCCTAGAGCGAGAGAGGGACAGAGACAGCAAGAGAAAGAATTAGTATTAATGTCATTTTGACAGTAACAACATTAATTTTATTACTTATTTATAGCATATAATACACATACAGATAGTGTTTGAGAGGTAACAAACATGTCTACAGCAGTGTAGTGCACCTAGATATTCTAGTTTAAAGCGGATAAATAAATGGTTCCTGTGAGAGTGACTGACACACCTGTCCTCTTTAGAGTTGTGTCTGTGCCAGTTCAGCTGTAGGTTTAGTAGGTGGGAGCACAACTCCAGAGAGAAGACCAAGAGTTTCCTCTTCGGAGGCTGTAATAATAACAAAACATTATTATTAATATTATGTTGTTGTTTTATCATGGTCATGTTCCATAATTATTCTTTATTCACACATTTAGCTCTGGTATATACTAACAAAACATACTTCAGTGAGTAAAATATTGTTTTATACACTCACCGAAAGGGAAGACACTTTTCCACATCCTTCAGACCTGTCTGTTGAGTCCAGTCTGTGACAGGGCCTCGTGCTGCAGAACCTGATGGTATGACC